>DXKC01014210.1:0-11104 GCA_031170775.1 Cymbopogon citratus
AGATGGGACCACAACTCGGTTCTGGGATGATATTTGGATAGCTGATAAGCCTCTAAAAGTTATTTATCCATCCTTATATGGTATAGCTCGCGATCCCCATGTAACTGTATCGAAGGTGATAGCCATAAGCCCTCTTAACATCTCTTTTAGAAGGACTTTGGTGGATAATAAACTTAGAGAATGGCTTAGAGTAGTAGCCCGGATCTCGAATATTGAATTAGTGGAAGGTGAAGATTACTTTAAATGGAACTTAACCAAATCCAGGTTATTTTCTGTTCGTTCAATGTATCTTCATCCTATTGATTCAGATTCACCTTTTCATCATAAGAAGATCTGGAGGATAAAAATTCCTCTAAAAATTAAGATATTTCTATGATTCCTACAAAGGGGTATTGTCCTCACTAAAGACAACCTCGCTAGAAAAAATTGGAAAGGGTGCCAGAAATGTATTTCCTGTAATAGGAATGAGTCTATCCAACACTTATTTCTAAACTGCCCCTTCGCAAAAATGATTTGGAGGATTATCGTTTATGCTACTAATTTAGTCCAACCAAGATCGATCCGACATATGTTTAGTTCTTGGCTTAATGGTCAGACCAAGAGATTGATCTGGGTTGGAGTGGCTACTTTATGCTGGGCTATCTGGAGATGCCGGAATGATGTTATTTTTAATAAAGTAAAAACTAACTCTATGTTGCAGGTTATCTTCAGAGGAGCGTATTGGCTACGTTTCTGGGCCCAATTGCAGCGTGACGAGCAAGCCAAGGACACCCTCTCGGCGATGAGTAAAAGATTCGAGCTGATTGCTTTAGAAATTGCAAATAAAGGGTGGAAGCAGTTATACCGCTTGCTTTAGTGTCTTTGTCTATGTGTAAAGACTTTGGCTTACTCTTTTTCGATGAACTCTTTGTAATAATTGGCTGTGTACACCCTTGGATGTAGAGGGCGGATACTGTTTATCCATTATCTAAAAAAATATATCGAATTGGTAGGCTTCAACAAAAACAGAGGATGTAGGACTCGAACCTAGATCTATAGACTGAGAACATACTTCAGTAGCCAGTCGCCTACGAGAATACCTATTGTCCATATGCTAACACCCAGCCATTGACCAACCAAGCACCGTTTTTTCTCCCCTCCAAGAGAAACAGTGTACTGTTAAACACTTAAACACGATCACTATCGGCCAGGTACCGTTAACAAGGAACATTCTAGGGACAACTATATTGTAAAGTTATCTAGATATTCTGTCAATATATGCTGAATTCTATTGCTTGGAAGCGATGGGCTTGCTTTTTTTTTTTGGGGGGAGATAGAGCGATTGGGTTGATTGGTATTGATAAGAAATACCACATCCGTTCTATAGTGTGATGAATTATGAGTCAAACTAGTCAAATGAGTATTCGATTGATCAAGTTTTAAAGTGATAAAGTATAAAATGCTCTATCTGTAAAAAAAAAATCAGCTTGAGCTTGATCAATTTTACCGTGGAGAATAAAAATACTTATAATACCATATAAGTAGGATATGAAATACATTTTGTTGGTATACTTGGTAATACTAATTTAGTATCACAAATATCAGTGTTCTTTTCTAGATATTTAGATCAAATTTGAAATTTGAAATATTTTGACATGGAACAGTTTTAGAAGTTATTCTATTACAAATGGAGTATATCTCATGATGGATCTAACGATTTCGTTTTTTTTAAGAAAATTGATAAAGCTTAGAGTATTCTCATTTGAAACAAACTTAGAATCACTTGTATTCGAAGATGGGGAGTATCACAAATATCAGTATACATTTGCTAACTAGTAACAGTAGCTTTGTGTTGCCGCAGTGTTTCAGTAGTACTCACTCCTACTAAGTCTATGGTCGGCACCAAGCCACCAAAGACTAAGAACTCTGGTTGGGTTTGACATGATTTAGCACACACCTGATACCTCTCCTACTCCCAGTTTTTAAAACTGGCCATAACATACAAGAGCTTTACAATCTGGCAATCTTAATAATAGGAAAAGAAACACACAGTTGATGCGTGAAGAAAACAAAGGTCTCATACACTACAGATTACCTAGAACAACTCCTAACCCAAATTTAGCAACTTGGTCAACAGTTGCTGAAGAAAATGCTCAATCAGAAAAGCTCAATTAATCCCAGCCAAAACTTGCAGGGTTCGCCTTGGTTTTGGAGTAAAGAGCAAAGGCTATTGTAGGTAGCAGTAGAACCGTAGAAGGGGAAAAGAAGAGAAGGGCCCCAACGCTTTTGCCTTTATTCCCTTCATATTTCTCAGCTCCTTTGCTGTTCTGTTTGCTCCCCCCTCAGTCACTGCCCACTGCCGCCGCTGCTCTCCCACTCCCCTACTCTCCCTCTCCTCTCTGCTTCTCTGCTGCCCAGCTCGTCTTCTCGAACAGCGCGAGCGCGCAGACGGGCCGGGAGCAGCGTGTCCGACTGTCCGTCCGTCCTTGCACTGTCTGCAGCTGCCCCATCGAGGCCATCTCCCTCCCCGGGCCTTCAAATCCGCGGCCGCGCCACCCGCTGAGCTGCTGCCCCCGGCCCTTGCATTGCTCGACAGCGCTGGTCGCCTCCGTGCCTTCCGCCGTGCTCCTGGGCGCCGCTCATTTACTTCCGCTCCTGTTCTGCTGCCTCTGGGGGCGTTTCTTTATGGCCCGGAGCAGCGTTTAACTGCTTCCGCCATTGATCCGGCGACCTCAGCTCTGGGTTTGCTCTGGTTCGTGGAACCGGAAGCCTTTCTGCGCGCTGAAAATCCCGCATTTGATCGAGGTTTTGACCGTTTTTTCTCGCTTTCTTGCCTTCACCGGTAGCGATTTCAGGTGTTGGGGCGCCACCAACGGGTTGTTGCCGCACCGAGGGTGCCGTCCTGCTCTTGGTCCTGTTCCGGGACCCTGCGTTCTCTCCGGCGACCGATTTCTTTCTTTCTTTCTTCTTCTTCCCTCCGTGATATCTCTAACTTCATCCTTGGCCCCTTCGCTCCTTGCTTTCTTCGCTGCGCTGCCTTTGGAGTGTTGCCAAATAGTTCTTCGGACTTCACTGGTTCGTTAGCCGTCCGCCCATAGTTTGCGGACAAACAGGGGCCAGTTCGGTCTATTTCATTTTCATTTCACAAAAGGGGGAAAAATTAGGTGGCGGAATCCTGTTCTTTCCTGATTCCTTTTGGAGATACCGTCCGAGAGGAAGTAAAAAGCGGCCAAGCGTGGAGGTTCTGTGGAGGGAGGAACATATCCCTTGCAGCTGCATGAGGAAGCAGTGAGACAATGAGAGATGACAATTCAAGCAAGAACAGGGTAAGCGTGTTCCCAGATTGGCAGCTCCGTCATATTCGTACTGATGTTTCTGTATTCGTCTCTGATCGCGTTTTTTGGTTGTGATTGCTGCTCAAAAAAGCTGTCCTGGTCCAAGACCCTTGTTAGGAAGTGGTTCAACATCAAAACAAAGGCGAAGGACTTCCATTCGGATTATGCAGCTGACGAAGGTACATTCATCTAGCAACACACCACCTCATCTAACAGCAAAGAACCTGCTCATAAAATTCTGCATGATTTCTGTTATTAAACATATTCTTGCCACAGTAGGTAGCAGTAGGATCAGAATGCTTGTTATTTTCATGAGCAAGTTGCCCTGATACTTCCTGTTCTCTTCAGTCAACCTTCCGCCCCTACGGTTGCAGAAGCAACCTGAATATGCTAGTGACCCCCCTGTAAATTACGATTCTCTTTTTAGTTTTTACTGTATCTGAGCTAAAAATCCCTTCTGAAAATTTCAGTCGGAGTGCAGTGGAGGACCAGCTTCTCAGATAGAGATGCATGCAAATCCAAGAAAAGTAGGACAGGTATATTTTGCTTGTCCCCTGACAGTAACTATGGTATCTTCAGATTTCTTTTTTCACCCCTGTTGTTTAGTTTCGTGCTAAACTGCAAATGTCAAGATCTAGCTATCTTTATGTTTCATGGTGAGTGTGACTGAGTTGACTTTATGTTTACATACATAGAGAGGTTGCCTAAGAGGAATGTGGAGCGAGATGGTAGAGTAGGGAGCGGATTTGATGGCGCTTATATTACAAACACACAGGACTACAGGTAAATAGATTGTTCCATTTACAAGACTTATTGACCAATCCACTAATCATTGGTTTAAGGAAACTCCTGTGATATGACAATCCATATACTTGTGTGCATAGGGTCTTCGTTGGTACATGGAATGTGGGCGGAAGGTCACCATCTAGTCATTTGAATCTGGAAGACTGGCTTCATACTTCTCCTGCTGCTGATATATATGTGATCGGGTAAAATTCTGCATTTTACTAAATCAGATTACTTCTCTCGAAACTAAGAAGCATCTCTAAAAACTAAAAACTCAAATAAAAAAAGAACCTAATACAAGTTGTTATGCCAGGTTTCAGGAAATTGTTCCCTTGAATGCTGGTAATGTTCTATTGACTGAAGACAATGGTCCAGCAAAGAAATGGGTTTCTCTTGTTAGGAAAACTCTAAATAATCTTGATCAACAAGGCTCTGGTGTCTATAATTACTACACCCCTTCACCAGCTCCTGATCCAATTGTCGAGCTCAATGTTGACTTTGAGCGATCATCAAGAAGGCAAAGGAACTCGTCATTTTTCCATCGACGTTCATTCCAATCCTTCAATCGTAGTTCAAGGATTGACATGATGGATCCACACTCGTTAGTGGACCGTCGATTCAGTGTTTGTGATCGGATTAGCTTCGGGAGCAGGCCAAGTGATGTTGACACCAGTATGAAGTGTGGTGGGTCATCTGATGATGAGAATATTGACGAGGAATCACCTAGTGGTATATTCTTCCCACCAATGCCATGTGCATATGGTGCTCCACTATGCACTGATTCTAGGTAAGTAACTGAAGATAAATAGCTCATCTTTCCTCAAAGTTAATTTGCTTTCTGAGCTAATTATATGCAAGAGTTCCCTGTTATAGAGTAGTATTTCACTGAAATTTCCATCATTGAATTCCCCTGAGCTTTGCGTTTAAAAAAACTCCCCTGAGCTAAAATTAAGGCTTCCATGACAAATCAGGTATTGCTTAGTTGCAAGCAAGCAAATGGTTGGAATTTTCCTCATGGTGTGGGTACGAAGTGATATAAGAGAGCATGTGAAAAACTTGAAGGTTTCATGTGTTGGTAGAGGTCTGATGGGCTACCTTGGAAACAAGGTATCATTTCCTATCTTTTCATTTCAATTACGGGTTCGATATATAATATTTACACCAAACTTTGCATGTACAGTGTAACTTTTTTCAACTATTATTTAACATTTTAGCTTTATATGCATCCAAACATTGAACTTTTTTATGGGTAAGCCCTATTCCTGATTTCAGAATTTATTTATTTATTTTTAGGGATCCATATCAATCAGTATGTCTCTCCATCAGACAAGCTTCTGTTTTGTTTGCACTCACTTAACATCAGGCCAAAAAGATGGCGATCAACTTAGACGAAATGCAGATGTAGTGGAAATCTTGAGGAAGACCAGATTCCCACATGTTCATGGAGCAAGTAACAAAAAGTCACCAGAGACAATTCTGGATCATGAGTGAGTAGTGCACTATTGCTTCTTGTTTTCTGCTATTTCCAAACCAGTTAAAAACTTAAAATCTTCATAGCAAAAATTCAATAAAAGTTTGAAAGCCCCAAATCTTATTCTATCAATTTTGTTTCTTTTCAGTCGTATTATTTGGCTTGGGGATCTGAATTACCGGATAGCTCTTTCCTATCGCTCAGTGAAGGCTTTAGTTGAGATGCACAACTGGAAACAGTTGTTGGAAAAGGACCAGGTTAGCTATTTTCATGTGAACTTGTCTGAGTTATGCCTCTTGTTATGGAGATGCCTTTGTTTGGTTATTTATAATTGAAACTTCTGTTACAGCTTCGCATAGAGCAAAGATTTGGTCGGGTCTTTGCTGGCTGGAAAGAAGGGAGGATTTACTTTCCTCCCACTTACAAGTACTCATACAACTCTGATAGATATGCTGGGGATGACATGCATCCAAATGAGAAGCGAAGGACACCGGCATGGTAAAAGTCTCCACAAAAAAGCTCTTATTGTCATAATATTCAGCTTTGATCACTCGTCTGAAAAAAATATATGTTTACTGTAAGCAAGCACCCTCTTCTGCAAGCACTCACCACTCACCTCCTGATATGTATTGCTTTCTGTAGGTGTGACCGGATTCTATGGTATGGACGAGGTCTAACCCAATTATGTTACGTGCGTGGCGAGTCTCGGTTCTCGGATCACAGGCCTGTGTATAGCATTTTCACAGCAGAGGTTCAGATTCCAAGCCAAGCTCAGTTTGGTGGCATCACTCGTTCTGCATCCCTCCTGGGGCTGGACGAGCTACCGCCATACCCGACTTATCCACGCAGTTACATGGACATAAATTTTTACTGATTGTGCGTCTCGATGGAGGATGGAGCCAAGCCAAGGTTTGTATTCTATTGTTCTGGCATTGGCAGTGGCAGCATCCTAGTATTGTTTAAGCCTCGTTGCTCTGACTGATGCTCTGAATTCCATGTGAAAGCATTCCTTCTACTGTACTCATCATAACCTCTCCCATGTGGTGTTTCACTGCAGAGTGCAGACAGACATTCCTCGTTACCTGAGTGGCCAGGGCACACCTTCTTATGACTGACTGACTGAAGTTCGTTTCTCCCAAGGTTCCATCAGTCTGAATGTTTGCAGTTAACAGGTGATTCCTTTTGCCATTTGTTTCTGTGCCCCTGCTGTCTGGAGTCTGCCTACCGCATGTTTGGAAAATTTGCTGCGATTGACACCCCGATTCCTACCGTCTTCAACATGCAGATAGATACTCGAGGAGATGTTTTCTGATTCCAAGATTATTAGGTATGATCTGCTGAACGTCAAAGATCATTCGTGTTAGACTTCGAACATGCAGTATGACTAATACATACTCTCTTTGCCATGAATGAACAGGAATATTTGCACAGTTTTGAATCTAACCCATCTGCGAGTCCCGGTTTACGGGGAAGAAAAAAAAAGGAGTGTTTTTTGTGATTAGCTGATCCCTAACATTCGGAAGCAAAATTGGGGTATTCTCCCGTTGGAGAACACGACACGATTCTTCCTTTTCCTGGCCGTTCGAGCTTGGACGAAGGCCAGGCCTGATTTCTTCTTCTTTTTGTTTGGTTTTTGCTTTTGGTGTCCTGATGTAATGTAACAAGAGTCGCGCCATGGGCTCAATCAAATATTTTGTTAAATCGGAATGAAATGATGGCTTGTACAGCAAACTGTTCCCGTCAGGCCGTAACCTTTTTACTACAGACCATGGTATAATATGCAGCCTGTGTTCATGCTTGCGGCGAAATGATCACCTGAACAGCATGCAATGCAACCATGCGGGCGTGTCATTCGACTCTGAACGCTTGGGCACAAAGCAACCGTGCTCAAGACCAGAGGCTGCTGCTGCTGCTGCCTCAATTCTTCATTGTGCTGGCCTCTGCAGGGGGCTGCAAGTTGCTAGGCGAAGAAGGGAAATGTATAAAAACTGCTATGCTAGGCGAAGGGAAAGCAATAAGCGGTGTGGGCACGGCAGGGGACATGAAGGCAGCGGGGACCCAGCTCTGATGGCGAATACAGTAGGGAGTACTCATCTCATCGGGGGCAGAGGGTGCATGCCATGGCATGGCATGGCAATGCCGATGCCATGCCGAGCAGACAGGCATGTACCCCCTGTAGTACTACTGGGTCTGCCTGGAGTGGTAGCACCATGCACCATCCATCACTGGTTGCTTTATCAAAAGAATGGAAATAAAAGAGAAAAGAAAAACATGAGACGAGACGACGCGACGCTCGCCCGGTCCAAACTTCGAAGCCGCTGGCGCCCCGGCGAGTGACTAGCATCTGGTCTCGGCACGGCAGCGGGAGGACCACGCTCCGTTCCTTTGTTTCCAATTCACCTTTTCCCGTGGCGTACGAACCCGGCTGATTTCGCGAACAGTACCGATACTAGCAATGCTGCCTGTGAGTACTTGAACGCCTGCAGTTTTGGATCAGCTACTACTGCTAGCTAGCTAGTGAGCTAATCAGACGCCTCCAAGTCAGCAGTCAGTACCATACAGTACCATGGCAAAGAATAGACAGCGGACCATACTAAAAGTGAGTGCAGAGGGCTTCAGAAAGCATCACGTAGGAGATGCTAAAAAAAAAGCGTCACGTAGGAGTATGTACAGTACAAGTAGTAGTGCCATGAATTCGGAGTTTAACGTAGTACTCCCCCGTCCCAGAATATAAGGCGTAACTATCTCCGGTTCAAAGACCAAGAAATGTATTTAATTCTTTCTAAAAACAGCAACACTACTGCATCGTTGTACATGCCTCTAGAGAGAGCACGTCTTATATTATGGGACATGATTAAAAAGTGGTTACGCCTTTATATATTTAGACGGAGGGAGTAACTGCGTAAGCTGGTTTTGGTTGCTGGCTTGCTGCCAATGCCAAAGCTTCGCATGAGCACGGAGGGGCGGCAGCGAGCCAGCGACCTACTTTGTGCGTGGGCCGTGTGAGTCGGGACTCTGAGTCTCTGAGGCACAACCAAGTCGCTCTGTTCCTTCCGTGAAGGCCGAATAAGCAGCCGTGGTTTACGTCTCCCACGGCCCACGAATCACAGCTCACGGCCCAAACACTTGACGAGACGGAGCCCAACAACAATCAAATCCATCAGACCAGCCAAACCCGATCGAAAACTTTCGCCGTGCGCGCAACGCAAGCCATCGCCCAAAACCAAAAGCTTTCGGAGTCGGGAGCGGCGCAGTCGGATTCGCATGAACGCGTCGGCGGCACGCGCCAGGTGGTTGCTGCTCCCATCCATTGTCGGAGACGATCGAGAGGCGAGATCGCTCATGCGGACGCGCGCGTGAACGACGACACCGACTCGAAGTCGAGCATCGCTCGCCATCGTCGGACACGCTCGATATATAGTCGCCGCCGCATCTCGCGCATCCTCACCGACTTTCCGCCGCCTCTAGCTGCCGCACCTCCACGATCCTCGTCCCCCTGCATCCAGCAGCCCGTACAATCGAATCGCTCGCCTCCTCCTCCACTCGCCCTGATCGATGGCGGCCTGCGTACAGGCAGCAGCAGCATCCGCCCCCGCCGCCGTCCGCAACCCCTGCGGCGCCGGCGCCGGCGTGCGACCGACCCGCAAGAGGACGCGGATCGCCATGGGCAGCACCGACGACTACGAGGAGCTCACCTGCCTCGGCACGGGCGCGTTCGGCTCGGTCCACAAGGCGCGGCACCGCGGCACGGGCCGGACCGTCGCGATCAAGCGCCTCGCCGCGGAGGACGACGGCAGCCAGACGATGGCGCTGCTGAACGAGGCGTCGCTGCTCGAGGCGAGCGGCCGGGACAACCCGTACGTCATCGCGTTCCACGGCCTCGCCCGCAGCCCGGCCACGATGGACCTCTGCCTGGTCATGGAGTGCGTCGGCCCGAGCCTCGGGAGCCTCCTGGACCAGCGCCTCTGCGCAGGGATGCCGCCGCTGCCGGAGGCGACGGTGCGCGGCGTCATGTGGCAGCTGCTCACAGGCGCCAAGAAGATGCACGACGCCCACGTCGTCCACCGGGACATCAAGCCGGATAACATCCTCGTCGCCGAGGACCGCTCCACCGTGAAGATCTGCGACTTTGGTATCGCCATGCACATGGCCGATCCGCCGCCGTACGAGGATGCCGGCTCGCTGTCGTACATGGCGCCCGAGGTGCTGCTGGGGAAGCCCGACTACGACGCGCTCGTCGACACCTGGGCGCTCGGCTGCGTCATGGTGGAGCTCATCGACGGGGGTCCTCTGTTCCTGGGATCCGATGAAGATGCAAACCAGCTCCAGGTGATCTTCGACGTCCTCGGCGTGCCAGATGAGAAGACGTGGCCATGGTTCTCGTCCACGACGTTCGCCACCAAGATGATGCCGAAGCTGAACAGCATGAAGCGGTGCAACCTACTGCGCGAGGAGTTTCCCAGGGAAAAGCTGTCCGAGCAAGGATTCCAGCTACTCAGCGGTCTGCTCACTTGCAACCCCGACAAGCGGCTCACGGCAGCTGCCGCGCTGAAGCACCCATGGTTCGCCAAGATGAAAGCACCGGAGCTGCTGAAGATAGAAGTGGTTCCATCAGCGTTGCCCAAGATCAAGAGACTGAGGGTGGTGTGTCCGTGACTTTGAAGTGTGCTTCCACCGTTGTATTTGTATGCGTGTAGTAGAGCTAACTTGTTCTTCAGAATACAGATTGTAATGTCTCTGCTGTATTGTTGCCTTGTTGGTGTGTGAATACTGTGATATACTTACTAATGTACATTGCATATTGCATTATTTGAATTGGAGCTTTTTTTGTTTTTGCCTTTGAATGAATTTGAATTGGAGCTTTTTTAAGTGTTCGGCCGAGATTGATTTTCAGTCTCACACTTAGTGCGCCGCACTAAACCCTTAAGTATGAATTAACAGGACAGAATAAAGAATTAGCGTCGTGGCTGAATATTCGGTCAGCAGCGTTTGTGTGAATTACCATGACTGAATATTCAGGTGTGTTCAATTTCTTTCATGTGTGTGCAATGTAGTAGCGGTGCATCCTTTTTTTCCCCATCAAATTACTCTAAGCTGGCCTCTTGAATCATTTTTTTCAGCAAAGATTCTAAATGTTCATATATACCTGAATGGGCAAAAAATTCAAACATCACTTATTTACAAATTCATCAAACACAAAAAGTTGATGTACAGAATGAAAAATGACTATAGGGAATTTAGTTCATGGATGCACAATGCACGCTGATATAACCAGGCTACCTGACATTCATATATATACTGAATTGGGTTGCCATTTTAGACTAGGAGCATTCTGAATTGGCTTGCCATGCTGACATTGCTATGGCTTTCACTAGCCATTTACACCTTGCTAGCAGATTGGCCAAAAGCGAAAGAAAGGTCAATCCAACTTTTTGAATGTTAATTTTTTCTTATGTTTTACCTCATTTGTACCAAAGAATGACATCTCAACATAATTATCAAGCTCTGTTCTTTGTACCTATGAGCATACTAC
>DXKC01014223.1:0-13663 GCA_031170775.1 Cymbopogon citratus
ATGCATATCTGAAGACTGAAGCCAAGATAATACGTTCGTGGATCAAATACTTCCATCTCTCTCCATCTTCTTGCAATCTCCCTTGACAAAAAGGAAAAAGAAAAAAACCATGTCGTTTTACGCAACAGTGCCCATCACTGTAAATCCCTTGTTCTAAACTCTCAGACATCAGCTCGAAACAAAATGATTTCTAAACTATCAGACTTCAGCTCGAAACAAAATGATTTGTGCTCCATTCACATCCGCATGCCTACTAATGAATTTCTTTGATGGATCCTAGTACTTAACAACTCCTCAGAGGCTCAACCTTTACATTATATTCTTTGGTTAATGAAGTACAGTAGAGAGTACTCCTACACGGCTACACCAAACACAAGTTCAGAGGGACGACGCCAGGCGCTCGCGCCATATCATATTCATCCACACATCGCTTTGGGTGGGATACTGCTCACTGACAGCGAAGGAGGAGCAATTCCACTCATTATTCGTCTTTCCATTTGGATGGAAGCAGTTCCTGCAATCAGGATTCAGGAATTCTCGTTGGATCTCTCAAAAGCTGATGGTCGAGCTAGAATGCCCCCTTGCCAGGAAGCAGGAAGTCATCTTTCTGAACAGTGCGGCAGCAGGTTGCCGCTGCATGCTGCAGATGGGCTTGCAAATTGCACCGTCCATGGGGATGGGGAGCACGGCAATGATGAATCTAGAATATCCCATGGAAGCTTCCTTGCCGGTATTCCACGAAGCCTTTGCGCATCAGTCGGAGCACATCGATCCGCGTGCCTTGATCCTGTCCGTGTATAAGCAAAATAAGTCCGTTTAAATATCAGAAAGCGTATTATTGGAACAACTGAGATTCAGTTCCAACCTTCAAACCCCGTGAGAATTCAGTTATTTTTTCTACCGCAGTCTATATAATCAAAACTGCAGCCTTGAAGGAGCGGAGCATACGTGTGCCAAGACTCGGTTATTAAGACATTTCTTTTGCCTGATTGATTTCACTCTTTAAAGAATCCCCCAGGTAATGAGCACTTGATAAAGACCCGTACGTGATTTGTTGAGCAGTTCAGTACATCGTTCAAGGACGACATGGGTCATCATCACAGTATGATATTAAGCTATAGCTAGGCCAATCAACACAGGATTAGTTAAGTGTCACTTGCGGTTTTTGATGGAGCTGCCTACGGCGAGACCAGAAATTCAGCATCAGGCATCAGCAAAGTGGCCGCCGGCCGCCGGCAGACTGCCGGCGACAACCATCACATATGTACTTTAGAAGCAAACTGCTTAGTTTTTCTTATTAAAAGAAAATAGTACAAAATCGGTCGAGTATTATCTGATCTATGCATCCACACCCTACGTGATGGCCTACGCATTATTGGACCAAGATTCAAGTCCCGTATTATCTGATCTATGCATCCACCCTAGACATTTTTTTTCCCCAAGCGATTAGCATGGTGCAAATGTCACTTGGGTTTCATAGCTCTGCATTCCAGTTCAGAGCATCTATCGTTGCTTCAGAGAAAGCCAGATTGATTATTTCCTCGCACTATCTTACACACTAGCTGATGCGTATCATGCGTACGTACAGCAGCAGCAGCAGTAGTAGTAAAATGCGACTGCCTCTACTAAAATCCTGTATGCTCTATGGCTGGTTAATTTTGCTCCGAACCCCGGCCTATTTATACGCGTACAGATTCTACGTATATATACGGTCGCCGTTTCCCATTTCTTACATCCACTGCATGCGTGTACGCAAATGCAACGCGTCCAGCTCCGAGCGGGCCACTGCAACAACAAAAAAAAAAAAAAAGCGCATATTGTTACGCGGATGCACACACTGGTTTTAAAAACTTGAGTTGTCTTGCACTGGTTGGACGGCTAAGCATCATTTTAGTACTTGCCTTGCTTGCAGCCTGGAAATGCTCGTGAAGTGTGGGAAATGGTTGCCTTTTGTGTATCTGGCAATGAATTTCTACAACTGCAACACACCATTTGTTTACGACTCATGAGTCATGATCATGGATTAGGACTTGTTTAGATCCATTAGCGCTAATAAACCTACTAATTATTAACTAAAGGGGTGCTAATTATTAATTGCATCAGTAGTTATTAATAGATGCTAATAGTTCATATATATATTCAACTCACTATCCTACCAATTATCAGCAGGTTGATCCAAACAGTCTTCTACTAAAAATTAGCAGGCACCAGCTAGCTACTTCCTCCGATCTAAATTCTAATTTGTTTGACTCGAGTCAAATTTAAGTCATTGTTAAAGAACTTTTGTCAATAAAGAATGCTATAACAGAAAAGTGATATTTTGTATATTTAGTAATACAAGTAGTTAAACTTTGGGTTCAAAAGAATGAAACAAACTAGAGTATAATTTAGAATATAGTTAGTAGTTTTTAGTGGCAATGGATACATAAACAAACCTTTAATTCACTGCGATAGGAGTTCATAGTGGTAATTGTTAATTCTTTTTGGAAAAAAGAAGTTCCATACGGATTCCAGGATAAAATTTTGTTCCGCAGCACAAAAAGGGAAGCAAAAAAAGTGGGAAAAAAAAAACTCAAGAGAAGAGGACAAGGGCAAGACCGTAATCTGGCAGACACTTGGGTTCCAAGGGTCCCAGAGGCAAACTTGCTCCCGTCCTCCGCCTACAAATACGCACGCAGGCGTCCCCCACCTCCTCTTCCTCTTCTCTCTCTCTCCCTCCACTCGCCGCCTCGACCTGCCCTGCCCGCACACACCACCTGTCCCCGCTCCGCTCCCGAGGCTTAGGGCTCCGGCCGCGTCCCAGCATTCCCGATCTCGCCGCCGCCCGCCTGGCCTCGTCGTCGACCTCGGCCTGGACCGCCCACCCCTCTCCTCTCTCGCGCGCGCCCGTGTTTGTCTCGCCGCGATTGGGCCTCGGCCCGCCGCGATGGTGTCGGGCGGGTGCGTGGGGGCGGAGGGGGAGGTGGTGGAGCCTGAGGCGGCCGCGGAGGAGGCGGTGGTGCCGGTGCCGGCGCCCGCAAGGGAGGTCGTGGTGGGGTACGCGCTCACGACGAAGAAGGCCAAGAGCTTCCTCCAACCCAAGCTCCGGGGGCTCGCCAGGTACTGCGGGCGTGGGGGGATCACGTGCTCCGCTTTGGTTTGGTTTAGGTAGAGACGGGTCCATGCGGAAAAGGTGCGCCGCGTCTGGGATATTTCCGTTCAGTGGGCTTTGGGATGGGATGGCGACGGCGTGCATTGGGAGCCAGCGTTTCGTGGCGGTCCTCTGCTGATGCTGGTTTGATGAAATTATTAGGTTGAATAGAACAGTGATCTTTCTCTCCACCAGTTTTTGTCTGATGATTTTTGAGTGAGTGCCATGGCGAACTTGCTGACTAGCAGCAGCAGCACGCCGGCCGGCACCTCGTCTTTTATTCCCACTGTTTCCATTTCGTTAATTCACTGGCCCCTGTCTCTGTCGTGGTATATTCTGGAGTCAGAGATCCCCGCCCCCTGTTTTCTCAGACTTGGTGGCTGGAGATGGCTTTATTCTTATCATTCTCTACCTGAACTGAAGAAGTTTCGAACTTGAACTGCTGAACTGAATAAGTTTCGAAATTGAACAGTATTTATTGAGAATAAAACGTGGGATAAGGTGAGCACTCTATGTGGAGCTTTGGTGCAGAGGGCGGTCAAAAGCGTCCTTTGGGATTGAAAAAGTCTGACCGAATCTCGGCTTTCTGATATGGTTTGGTTTTTACTGGACGTTCGTGACTCTTGTTTTCCTGCCAAAGTGGAAGAACCTTTGCTGTCCCTTTCTAAGTAGAAATATTGTACAATTCTACTAGTACACAATCTTAATACTAATGTTTTTTTTTTTCAATTCCACTGGATTAGCTTCATTTTCTAGATTCTAGAATCTTCGGCTACAGTGACATATATAATAACATGCACTATTGTGCTTAGACATATCTCCATGTTACTGCTATTTTTTGGGGGTGATAAGAAAGTGACTTTGCTGCATTCCTTATCGTTTGGTAGTTTTATAATCCCGTCTGATAGCAACCTTATTTCCACACAGTGATAGCAATTTGTTCAAAATTTAGTGGAGAATGTGGAAGCAAATGTAGAATTCTGGATGGCAATACATCATAGATATAATAGATAGTGTCTTTTACTTGATCACTTGTGATCCTATATTCCTATAATGCTACTTCGTTCTGCCTGCACTATCCCTGCATGTACATTACTTGGATCAGGACTGGACATGGAATGGGAGATAATGTAGGTTCCACATGGTGTTATAGGAATATCTTAGTAACCTGTGATAAGCATGTGCATTGCCTTTTATGCTTGAACTGATCCACATGCTCCTTTAAGAAATCAGCAGTGTTGGATGTCAGCCTGTTAGATGATTATATATCATTCCTTTCTTTTTCAGATGTTTCTGGATATACACCAATGAAGGATCATATTCTAGTGCTGTTTGACTGGCTAGTAGCAAACATGCATATCGGTATAGCACATGTGCTGTGCCGTTACTGAAATAGTGACCTTTTCTTTTGTACCATGGTCTCGTGGACTTGTCTTGTCTCATTAGATTCATGACTCGTACTCCTGAAACAGTTGAAGAGGCTTTTTCTTTGAATGCAAACTTAAAATTATCTTTGGAATGTATTCATTAAAAACAATAAAAAACATAGAACTGTGCTCATATGTGGAGTTGACTCTTTAATAAAGGGAATAAAATTAGAAAAGTTTATACGCTCACAATGCTTAATTGGGTGGTGCTGATAGAACAAAAATGGTTATAATTTGGCAGCTGTTTTGTATTTTGCGCATACTGTCACTTTCTTATCCTTCTAAAACATACTGCAGGAAAAAGGGAATCTTATTTGTCGCTATTGACCAGAAACGTCCATTGTCTGATCAAGGTCCATTTGACATTGTTCTTCATAAGGTCAGCCAATCTGGAATATTCTCGTATTAGTTATTTATATTAAGCCTGGATAAGTTGGAATTTGCTGCATTGTTGCTAAGGTTTTCCATATTTGACTGAGCGTTACATCACCTCTGCAGTTGACTGGAAAGGGGTGGCAGCAATTGCTGGAGGTGAGTAGGTCAAAATGTTTTGAACTATTTTTTTCCTTTCTATTTTAGATAGAAGTGTCTTATGTTTTATATTTTAAAATAATCAGCTTCATTATTTTGCCTCTTTTTGATAGGAATATAGGGAGGCACACCCAGAAGTTACTGTTCTTGATCCACCTGGCGCAATAGCAAACTTGCTTGATCGCCAGTCTATGCTTCAAGAAGTATCTGAATTGGACCTCACAGATTGTCATGGTAATTTCTTTGAAAAATGTCTTCTCATTGTTTGTCGGAACAAACCATTCAGTTTTGTCATCCTTATTCTATTGGTTTTAGGAAAAATATTTCTGTTAAAAAAAAGGCACAAGATGGTTTTAGGAAAAATATTTCTGTTAAAAAAAAGGTACAAGATGGTTTTAGGAAAATTATTTCTGTTAAAAAAAGGGTAACCATCATGAGGTTGCCTTGGTGTTATTTTCACTCTCAATTTTCAGTACCGTTTAGTTTATATCAAAGTATCAAAACCAGAGTGCTTACCTCAACCATGTGGGTTGTATAATATAATTTGCCACTTTTTTTTTCAAGAATGCACTTTTCCATGAATTGATATTAAGGGAAAAAGACAACAGCAATAGAAACATTCTGCCTTCTTAGCCAAGGTTAAGATGCACAAAGTGCAGAAGGGGGGCCAAATGGCTATGCAATCAGAAAAACGTACGGAAAATTTAACTGACACAATAGGCGGTTTCATTACTACGATATCAAAAGTTGAACCATGTAAGCATGCAGCGCAGCAAAATCGCAGTTATGGGGTGATCTGGACTAGTATTAATAAGTGAGGGATGTAAATTAAATTTTTTTGCAGCTGAGGTGAAAAATAAACTAACTGACAATGGTTTAGGTGAGACTTGTGACATTTTCTTAAATTTAGGATACATTAAATTGCTATTTTTGGCTGTTTCCATTTCTGTATTTGAACTATTTAAACCTAAACTGCTTCAGAAATTATTATTTTTTATAAGTGCACTGAAGGAATTTTGATAGAAATTCAATTAAATATCTTGTGATTTGCCAGCATAAGATCATGATTTTTTTTTCTGAAATGAAATTGAGTTTTTGTGTAAGAATTAAACAACGATCACCGCTCTACTATACCAACCTTGGTAGATGAACCTTTACAACATTTTTTTTCACTTCCACATGTGGTGGTAAAAGCATTTGGACTTTTGTTTTAATTGTTTCTCCATTTATGTTGGCAACAAACTGTGGTCATCTTTCACCCCAGGATGGTTCTTAGAACCTTTCTAAAGGCTGATTTCATCATTATGGTGCAGTTGTCTTCTGCAGGTAAAGTACGTGTGCCTAAACAGCTATTCGTTAATACTGATCCCTCATCAATACCAGCTGCAGTTAGGAGGGCGGGGCTCTCTCTCCCATTGGGTAAGTCTGCTCAGTAGCTGTTTGTGATGCTTTATTTTACTTGTGTTCAATGTTAACACCCAAAGTATATATGAGTGATTGTATGCTTAAATGAATAACGACTTCTGTTTTCGAACAATCAAAAATTAAGAAAAGGTTAAATAATGTTTTTTTTTAACTTCAAGGTTAAAGAATGTTTGCCCCCCTGTAATTACAAATAAAAGATATACCCTGATGTACTCCTGAAACAGAACATTGTAATGTATGTTTTTTCTCGAAAACGCAGGAGAACTGCGCTTCATTATATTAAGAAGATAATAAAAAAGGTGGGGTAAGCACCCATACAACACACACACACACACAACACACACACCAGCGGCAGCTGCTGCTACTGCTACTAGGAAACTAACTCGCCTATGACAAATTGTAATGTATGTAACAGCTAAGGAAATTGTAATACTGTGAGTTTTTTGGGGGGCTAATCTGTTCATGTTCTTTTGATATTTTGGGCATATATTCATAAATTATTTTTAGGCAAATGTAAGATGGTTTAATATATGCTAGTAACCGATTCTTATTTGCTTGAGATGTTAACACTAATAACCATACTTGGAGAAAAGTTAGTGCCAAATTTCCTGAGCATTTATATAGCATAGCTGTGGATCTATCTTTCTGGAAAGTAGTAACATATTAGTGACATGATACTCTTTGACTGTTATAAGTGACTAAATAACCATAGAAAGCTTTAATTGTACTGTACCTGTTAGAATAATTGTGCAACTGTCATGTCCTGATATCATTCCCTTTGGGGTCTTAATTTTATATATTATTAAATTGAATAATTTCACTAAAACTGTATGAAAGTATTAGCTTTTCCATTTGACTGTCAATGGTTGAATATGGTTCTTAGTTTATAGAGGTTACAGATGATATGGTATATTGGAAGTCAATCTCTGAAGCAACTAATTATATATAATCGAGTTACTATATCAATCCTATGCAAACTGAACGCTAAAATTTGTACTCCCTTGACCCTTCATCCATGTGTGATCCTGGCTTACTCATTCCATTATGAGTTAAATGCACCATGGATACCTGAACTTGTAAGCCTGTGTTAGATAGGTACATGAACTTGGAAAATGAATTTTTGAACCCTTCAACTTGATAAGAGGTACACCACAGGTCCATATCAGCCACATGGCAACTTTTGGCTGATGTGGCACGTTAGAGTGTCATCAATTTTTCATTTAACCCTTTGTTTTTATTTTTCTCTTTAAAATAACATCCCATTCACCTCTCTCGCCCACATGCCCCCCACACGCTCGTTGGTCTCATCTGGTGGCTCGTCCGGCGGCTCCGCGCGCTCCTCCTCCAGCGGTGTCGGGCGTCTGCTCCGGGCTGCCCGGCAGGTGCTGGTCGTCTCCAGAGATCTGCCAAACGCCTTCCGTGGATAGCTTCCACAGCGGCGTCCTCCTTGCACGTCCGAAACCAGCTGCCAGTAGCTTAATTAAGTCAGTACGCACGCACAGCCTTGGCTTGCATTGCCTCTTCCCATGTGCATGCGTGTGCGCAAACAAGTATAAATGGTAATTGCTTGTTTGCTTTGTGCTCTCGTATAAACAACACACAAATATTTGCGTACGTATAAACATAGGAGATTTTGATTCACAATGGCACGTGCAGCCATGCCTCGAGCTCATGCACATATCTCAACACAGCTAACAGACAACCATGTACCCTGCAACAATGGGGGGTTGCACGCTTGCCCAGCATGAGGCCGCGGCGGCGGCGGCTAGCAACCGAGCCCGTTAGGCCATCAACATTCTGCATGCGCCTGACCGGCGATCATGGTTACGTCCGGCGTCAGGCAGCAGAGTGGTGGCTGCGTGCGCTGGACCAGGCACGCCTCGACCCTGTGTGCACCCACAAGCAGACCTCCGATCCGTGCCAGAGAGACATCAGAGGGAGCGGCCGGCCGGCCTCCAGCGCGGACGCTAGGAGCAGCGTGGAGGAGGGACCAGCACGGGGGCTGTGGCGACACCAGCATGGCCGACAAGCGTGGAGGTGAGGGCGTGTGTAGTGCGAATGCGGCGGAGGAGACCAACGACTGTATGTTGGGTCATGGGAGGTGAGAGAGTTGAACTAGGTGGCTATTTTAAAGAGAAAAAGAAAAATAAGGGGTTAAATAAAAAAACTGATGACACTCTAACATGCCACATCAGCCAAAAGTTGCCATGTGGCTGATATGGACCTACGGTGTACCTCTTAACAAGTTGAGGGGTCCAAAAATTCATTTTCCAAGTTTATGTACCTATCTGACACAGGCTTGCAAGTTCAGGGACCCATGGTACATTTAACTCTTTTTAAAACATGGAAGAAGATCTCCATTACTCGCTACCTGAGACCAAATCATTGGCCACCAGACTTTGTATACAATTTGGAATACTATATTGGATTGAGAACCATGTTGCAGATTTTATTGAATTTGACATTGAATATTGTAATATAATATCCACAACACCTGTTCCAATTTGTTTGGTTTTTTTTTCTTTGCAAAAGGTGTTCTCTCATACGGCACGGTTGGCTTCTAACAATTTTGGTTAAGACAACATTGCCGGCCTGACCTACAAACCAGCAGTTATAGCCACAAACCGACGGTGTTGGTCAAGACAACATTGGCTGCCTGAGCCATAAGTTGCCGGTGTTCTTTGTAAGAACACTATCAGGCTGAGTCACTAATCGGCAGTACGTATTGGTCAAGAGTACATTGTCAGGTTATGCTAAGAACTGCCATTGTTGGCCAAGAGAATAGAGTAAAGAACAGGTAGTGTGACTCGTGTTTTGTTGACCCCTCGTGTGTCGACCCGGCAGTAATTTTTCAAAACCCTACCGGCTTATTAGAACCTTCATTTACGTCAACCCCACCACGGTCGGATAGCGTTGACGACAGGAGCAGAGCTACATTGTTGATACATGGAAATTTTAAAAAATTGTGGAAGAAGATAATTTTTCACCATATTTGCACCCACAATTGAAAGATCATTGCATCCACAAGACAAAATGCACCCCACTCAGATTTATTCTGGCTCCGCTACTGGTTAACGAGATCGGCGGCGGCGATGGGGCCGGGGCTGCGCCCCCTCCTCCTGCACGTCCATGGGGCGTCCTAGGCCGCGTTCGGCTGCGGCGGCGCTCAGGCAGGTGACGCTCCTCTCCAGGGCCCGCGTTTGAGGTGTGATAACATAATTAGATGAAAAAGACTATGTCTTTAAAAAAAAACCACAACAACTTACAATCTAGAACGAATGGCATTCTTATTATTATTTTTTTGACAACAACAGCATTCTTAAAAAAATTGGAACGGAAAGAGTACTACATGTGATTAGCAGGGCAGATAAGCTGATATGAAAGAAGATAGGAATTTCCAGGAAACTGTCTGTCTCTGACTAATGTGAGAAATCTTTGTCATTTCTGTGACTGATTCGCTTGTTGACTGCTGCGTACGTAAGCGACGACGTCACGCGTTCACCCCGTTGACCAAATCCGAATAGCTGCATAAGCAGGCAGAACCTGCATATCCCATACATTTCTAGCTGTTGATCCTGAACCTGCATCGTTTGTGAAGCACCGAAGCGCAGTAAGCACTCGCTGAGCTGAGGAATTGAAGAAGCTAGCCATAGCCATGGCGGTGAAGGTGTACGGGTGGGCTATCTCACCGTTCGTGTCACGGGCTCTGCTGGCACTCGAGGAGGCTGGCGTCGACTACGAGCTCGTCCCCATGAGCCGCCCGGCCGGCGACCACCTCCGCCCGGAGCACCTTGCCAGGAACGTACGTGCCTCCTCCCTTTCGTTCTCGACCCGCCATGCATGCATGAATTTGTTGTTTGTTTGGTTTCACTTAGGGATGAAACTGAATGGAAATACTCCGAACCGAACAACATCGTTTTCTATATTTAATTCATATTTCAAAGATAAAAGTAGAAAACAAATTAAACATTTTTCAATCGTTTTCTACTTTTGTACTTTTAATTTGAAAATATTTCGAATTGGTTTAAAACGAGTTTGATTGCTGATCATTAATGTCCAGGCAACTCGGTAAAGATAATGTGGAGGATTGATGTATGTGGGCCGCATTATATAGAAAGACAGTCAACTCACCCTATCACGCCTTCCTGAGTCGCTTAGGTGGGACTATTCACCTCGCACTACACTGCATGCCTACATCTGGCTTCACGTGGTGTTGCGGCATTGTTGTGGATCGGGTATTCCGTATTCAATTTTCGTATATCAACCATATTCAACATAATTTCGTTTGAATTGGTTCGTTTTCGAAATTCACGATATTCCGTAAGTTCGTATTTGTTTTCGTGTCTAGCTTTACCGTTTTCGCTTTCGTTTTCATATTCAAAATGTAAAAGTAGAAAACGATTGAAGAGTTTTTCGGTCATTTCCGACCATTTTCATCCTTACTTTCACTTTCACACCGCTCTCATGATTGATTGCTGCAGCCTTTTGGGAAGGTCCCGGTGCTTGAGGACGGCGACCTCACGATCTTCGGTAAGTTGTTCATCATCCATCCGGCCGTGTCAATATAATTTAGAATGCAATGTGTAGTACTTTTGCTTTGACTCTACGACTTACAAAGTGTGTAACATGTATATTTTTCAGAATCTCGTGCGATTGCGAGACACGTTCTCCGCAAGCACAAGCCAGAGCTACTGGGCACGAGCAGCCTAGAACAGGCAGCCATGGTAGACGTATGGCTGGAGGTTGAGGCTCACCAGCTGCACCCGGCGGCGATCGCCATTGTCCTGGAGTACATCGTCGCGCCGTTCTTTGGCCGTGAACCCAACCAAGCTGTCCTCGACGAGAACGTAGAGAAGCTCAAGAAGGTGCTCGAGGTGTACGAGGCGCGGCTAAGCCAGGGCAAGTACCTCGCCGGCGATGCCATTAGCCGACCTCAGCCACTTCACCATCATGCACTACATCATGGCCACCGAATACGCCGCGCTGGTCGAGGCGTTGCCGCACGTCAAGGCCTGGTGGGAGGATCTCGCTGCTCGCCCAGCGGCGAGGAAGGTGGCAGAGTTCATGCCGCTCGCCTCCTACGTGCCCAAGAAACATTAGTGATGCATTTTGTGTGCTTTATTATTAACTATACTTTTCCACGGTGTGGTGTCTCTCTCTCTGTATTTTGTGCAACTTTTGTATTTATTTATTTATTTATTTGCTACTTTTTAGCGAGAGTTTGTGTACATTTATGTATTTTATCACATTTAGCAGAAAAAAAAAGTCACATTTCATATTGTCCTGTAGCAAATTTCATTGAATTTAGCATTGGATATCGTAAATGTCATCCACAACACTAGATTCTAATTTCGCGATATAACGGTTGGCAACAAGTTGCCTTGCCACCTTCTGACTCCAGAAAATGTTTTAGACGAAAGTTGCAAGTATATTGTAAAGCAACACTCTGGGATGCAAAGAATGACATGATATGAACTTTGCACTCGAATTATAGCTTTGTAGTAGAACGACCCATATGCTTAAGATCCAACTCTAAAAAGTAGCAACTTGAGCAGTAGCGCAAACCTCAATACCAGTTTACCACCCCATTGCTAGGCCCTCTATGTATACTTTGCAAAGAAGAATATATTATTTGAGGAAAGAAAAGAAGAAAAAAATTAAGAAGGAACACAAATCCATGACAGTTGAGAATCCAAAACTAGTCGAATAATCATTCACGCTGATGCATGCAATGGTCGATTCGAGGCACTACCGGACCAAAACAGCTGATATATATGCCGAGTGTCTGGGGCACTCAGCAAACCCCTAGCGGCGGGCACTATGGCAGGCACTTGGGATTGCAGATAGGGCACGCCGCCCTGCACTCACGCTCCGTCCTGTAGCACAACGACTCTAACGGCGGCAAGCAACAATACCGATCTTCCGGCTCCGTGTTACCGTACCACTTTCTGCAAAATATCAGCTTCACCTTGCTCTCGTCTAGTAGCGTTGTAGCATTATTACTCCTTGTCCTTGCAGTTGTTCTCACCTCGAGCAACAGGTGAGGACGACCAGCTGCATCATCAGTGTAAGATTAATTTGTTCATCAGTCCATAGAACGTGTAATCATGTATTATACACACAAATGTACACAGTTAAAGATAAAAACAATAGATCGATGCTCAGATGTATCTTACACAGTACTAGTGTCGCCGCCGATGCAACGAGAAACAAGATGATGATCATCATACACCGCCCCAAACCTCCACACCTGTCATTCATATTGGGTAGTGACTGCATGGTAAACGAGTCAACCTGCAAGTTAATTGCTGGCCGCACAGAAATGGCTTGTGTATTGGGCGAGTTTATACACACACGCACACACGGGTACATATTGTGCATGAGGAAATTAACGTCGTCTGCATTCAACAATGACTTGCTTAATTGCAGTGTGGTTTCGTTTCTTTCGGCATCAGAAAACGTCCCTTGCACGGAAACCTCTGCGGCTCTGCGTTTCAAAAAGCAACCAACGAGAGATCCTGCACATAATCCCCAATCATCAGAGGAGTACGTGCACCTTCCGAACCCCGCACTGGCACCTTTTCCTTCGAATTTCTGGACGTGTAGGCCAGAGCGCCCGCCCCCAGGTCAACAGCGGTCAGCGGATCGCACGCAAGTTAGCAATGGCGCCCCCAGGCCAGAGCACGTCGCCATGAACAAGGAGGCCGGCGACCACCGCCGTCCCGACCACCTCGCCAGAAATGTACCACACCAATCTGCAATCATCTCTCACCGCCGTCACCGGCTATATATCTGTGCTTTCTTTGGCCGGATCACTGACATGGCCTGTTCTGCGCAAGCACAAGCCAGAGCTCCTGGGCGCCGCGGGCAGCTTGAAGGACTCGGCGATGGTGGACATGTGGCTGGAAGTGGAGGCACACCAGCACCACCCGGCGGCCGCCGCCATCGCCTTCGAGTGCATCGCGGCGCCGGCGTTGCTTGGCCGCGCGCGCAACCAGGCCGTCGTCGACGAGAACGTGGAGAAGCTCGAGAAGGTGCTGGATCGAGGTGTACGAGGCGCGGCTGGCGCAGAGCAGGTACCTCGCCGGCGACTTCCTTAGCCTTGCTGACCTTAGCCACTTCACGGTGATGCACTACTTCATGGCCACCG
>DXKC01014232.1:0-21339 GCA_031170775.1 Cymbopogon citratus
CAAGGCCCATTAGGGTTAGGGTTAGGCACTGCCTATATGTACCCTGGGGTTCACCCCCTTCCATCTATTGAATACAGAGAGAATATCACTCTGCTACAGTCATCCCATTTGAGGAAAGCATCAGCATCAGTATCAGAAAGTGTGTGTACGAATAAATACATCTCATACCAGTAGGGGTAGTGCGATGCAGAGGAATGTTAGGACTTGTATGCGCAGATGAGTCCTCAATGACTTTCTGAAAAATATAGAAGTATACATATTTTATTTTATTTCAAGGATATCAGTAGAAGACACAATTTGTGTTGGTTATATTTCAAAAATTAGATGCATGCTTAGGTAGAATTACCTTGGTGGCACATTCAGAGTCACCAGTTTGTTGAAATGATTGACTTGCCATTGCTTCCCCAGTTTCATGATGCACATTCAGTTCATTGCTGATCTCTACTTCACTGTAACTAGGACATGCTTGCTTGTGTTCAGCTAAGCGTCGAATATGTTGCTCACAAGTTTGTAGACATTCAGGATGTAGTTTAGGGAAGTTTACAGTCCACCCAGGCATAGCATAGACCTTACGACATCCATCCAAGTTAAGATTCTCCAGATTATTATTTGGTAGCATTCCAAGGTCCATGTAAAGATCTGCACACCCTGAAAGGTCTAGCATCCGTAAGAATGCAATGTCACTGAATGATTGAGGGAGATTCTGAATTCTGCTGCACCCTGAAAGTATAAGAACCTCCAAACTAGCAAGCCTTCCGAGAGATGCAGGCACTTCTTCTAGCTCACAGCAATATGATACGTTCAAGAACCTAAGAAAACAAAGTTCACCAAATGATTCTGGTAGCTTATTGAGTCTGGTGCATTTGGACAGGATTAGGTCCTCTAAATTTGTTAGTCTGCCGAAGGATTCTGGCAATATTTGAAGTTCTGTGCAACTTGATATATCCAAAAACCGAAGTTCTTGAAACCCACTGATTGATTCAAGTACCTGGCAAGCTGCAGGACAGCGTGACAAGTTAAGATGCTCCAAACTCTTAATATAATCAAGCTTTGAGGGCAAGTGATGGAGTTCTCGACATTCTTGTAGGTTAAGATACGTTAGCTTCTTAAATGCTCCAACAAAATCAGGTAGCACCTGAATACATGTCCCTGAGAGATCCAATGCTTCAAGGTTTTCTAGAAAACTCATTTGATCAGGTAGTGATTGAATAGCCGATCTAGAAATATCAATGTACCTCAGATGGGTTAACTGGCAAATAGAACTAGGTAACTCCAGAAATGAGCATCCACTAAGGTCCAACACACGTAGATGCTTTAAAGCAGAGAATATTTTCTCAATAAGCTGTGCTCCACCACAGTCCTTCAAACATATCGCCCTTACACTTGTGAGGAAACCTCTGCTAACTTTGGATTTGTCACTGCATCTAGTCAATAGTGCATATTGGGGAGAACGATTCCCTGGGCTGTCATTACGTGTCCTTTCACCATCCAGAATAAATAGATCTTGACTGATAAAGTATCTGGCAAACTCATGTACTAAATTGTGCATATTGAGGACTTTTGAGGCACTAGGATGATTAATTCCATTATCCTGACAAAGATAAAACCTAATCATATATATGGAAGAATTTAAAACTAGTAAAAGCAACCATTCTACTCAGGGCCAGTGGCAGATCTAGAAATGTCAAGTGGGGATGCAAACTACAAGGCACAAATTACAAATAAGTCCATTATCTTGTATGGTAGTCAATACTGTATATACATATTTCCTTATATGGTAAGTCTAACACAGGTAACATCAAAATTGAAATTGCAATACTAAGGAAAATCCCAAATCATTCAAAAGAAAATGAAGCAACCATACTAAGGAAAGAAGGGCTAGCTGCAAGGAAAGCATCAATTGCGCCATCATCCACAGACACTAACAAATCATGAAGAGCTACTAACGAGGTGAGAGGTGCCAATGCATCTGTGTGACCTGGTGATCCATTTGCCCTTTTGCAGACCCAACTCAAATCCTAGCTCCAGCATCTGATTGCCATTTACCATCAAAGCTAACACCACCCACCAAGCAATGAGTTGAGGCTACTGCTGCTGCCAGCTGCCTATAAAGAGATTGCTCATCTGTGGTCAAGTTCCTGCTAGATGGTGTCTTTAAGACTGATATTACATAATGTGTCTGAATATTTTGTACAATTTCGGTTACATTAGGATTAGAGTTGTATTTGGAAGTTTAGGATGGAGTTAGAGCTGGACTGTGCAACTCAACCTACTCATAATATTTACAAGAGGGCTCCTGAAAGCAACAAGCTCATGGGAGGGTGGACCTGGACCTGGCAGTGCAAGTTTGTGGGTATAGCGAGCTGGACCAGATCCCCTGCACACTCTAAAAGTCGTATCAGAGCCCATGGTTGGAAAAAACTAGTTTTTTTTACAAGAAAAAAGAAATGGAAAATCTCATGGGTGGTGATGAGGGAGCCCCCCACCGGCCGAGTTTTTATGAGGGAGCCCATTAACGTCATATAGGTTGTGTGTGTCATGGAGCATTATTGGACTCGAGGCCTGAGTAACGCCTTTTAGTGATCATCCGGGGTTGTGTGATGTGAAGAGTTGGGTCTGATGTGTGACAGAGGAGATTGCTAGTTTTAGTCCCACATGGAAAACTAGTGGTGAGGGAGCACAACATATAAGGCGGGAACCCATCAGACTAGTCTTTTGGGTTAAGTTAGACCCAAGGGCTTGGTATATTATTGGCTCTGGTGCAATGTTATCCTATTGTCCGATTAATCACAATCAACTGTCCTTATCGGTACCTAGCACTCGATTAGGCAATCCGTTTCGACTAGAACAATAACCTAGCACTCGATTAGGCAATCTGTTTCGACTAGAACGATAAGAGGTAAACTAATCTTCCTGATCGTCCTTATCGGTAATAGGGCGAGTAGCAGATTTAATTACATTGCTCCGGTGGACCTAGGCCTAGGGCAGCTCATGGGTATAGCAAGGTGGGTCGGATTCGCTGCACACTCTAGCAAGGACAAGCTTTATAATTCTAAAAGTCCCTTTGGCAAGGCACCTATGGCTTTGTTCGACTCCTAACTCCAAAGATGTTTGGAGTCTTCTCTTGATGTCGATCGCTCATAACTCCATAACCTCTAAGCATGCATCGAGTGAGGTAAAGAAAGGCACTTAAGCTTTTCTCCCCAATGAGAAGACATGTGGTTCAACAGGGCAAAAGCACTCTGCACTATGAATACATTTGTTTGATTCCTAGATTGTCACTGTCATAGCATCATTGACAGTTCAAAGACTATTAGGTGGTGTACGGTTTGTTTTTTTGCCTAGAAACCTCTTCAAAGAGGGCAGGGAGCACATGCCATGCACTTAAGAATTGACCCAATTTATAAGGGAAGCTGGGTCAAAACCTTACGTTTGCATAGTTTATTAAGAAGGAAAACGACACAAAAAAACATAGGCATGAAAGCCCAAACAAATCCAAAGTATCCCTCAAATATCCATCCCAACCCAATGATGAAGCCCATCATGTGTCATCGTCGTCCAGCTTGTCACAATAGCAACCAACAACTCTGACTCCACATGGTAGACATCAACCAAAACCCGTAATTCATTGCCACCTACAAACAGCAACACCACTACAAGTCCACATCTAGGAAGAGAAAGTAGCACCCAATCATTGCCAAGCATCACCGCACCATAGCGAGCAATGCTGACCTCACCTCTACAAACTCAAGCTAAGAGTGATAGCAATGCCCCGAAGGCAAGCAGTGGCACCAAGGAAGCGTAACCTTGTCGAAAGAAGCCAACCTACAAATGAGAGTTGAGACGCCCCACATGAACGGACCACCACCAAGACGAAGTGAGAACTCCAAGGTAATGCCCTCAACGAGGAAGCAATGTTGCACGCCACTATTGCTTGCCTAGGCTAACCAGGCAAAAGTTTTCTCTAGAACTTGTGTACAAAAAGAGTTTTATCTAGAAGAACCCATTGGGTGAGGAAGATTCACATATTATTACGCTTCCAAGGCATTAGCTATAAGGATTATTGTATAGCTAATTGTTGTACCACATTAACTTGTACCACAAGTTGTATTATTCTTGTACATGGCTATATATATGAAATGAAATGCACCCCTTCCCACCACAATAGGTGTGTAGTGATCCCCCCAATACCATTCTACATGGTATTATGAGTTCAGGCTCATGTGCTCTTATCCACCCAACCAACCCTAGCTATGTCTTCCCTCTGGCCACGTGCGCTCTCCTGCCCTAGTCACCACCTCCTCGGCTGTAGCTTCGGTCAACGTGTAGC
Organism: Cymbopogon citratus; assembly: GCA_031170775.1. Taxonomy (NCBI): domain Eukaryota; kingdom Viridiplantae; phylum Streptophyta; class Magnoliopsida; order Poales; family Poaceae; genus Cymbopogon; species Cymbopogon citratus. Next base: position 4,331 of record DXKC01014232.1, read on the forward strand.
CCCTACTTGCGCCAACCTATCCTATCCTGCTGTAGCATGCTCTCTGCAGGGCCGCTCTACCCTAATGTTGCCCTTCCTCTCGATGGTGCCAAAATCCCCAGCCTCTCCAAACCCTAGACGCTGATGATGGCCCTAGCCACGTCGCCGCCACCTCATCAAAGGCCTCCACCACTTCCTCAAAAATCACCGGGAGCCAGCCACGAACAATCACCAACACGTGCTGGAGCTCCTCCACTGCTCCAAGCCATCTAAGTGGCCGCAACCACCAAGAGTAACAAGAAAACCACATAAAAAATGATCCCAACTGCCACTAAATGCAATCAGCCAATCACTCAAGCATAAACACTTGGAATCACTCAATCTCACTTTGATTTGCACTATTAAACAAGGAGATGAGTGGGAGGGAGTATGCTTAGCTAAAAGGATATCAAAATGCCAAGAAAGATCAACCCTACCAGACAATACATATTTATAAGCCACCTCAAAAGAAGCCTGTAGTAGTTGTGAAGTTGGCCCATGTAGCCCAAGTGGCTTATGTGTGGTTGTCGTTGGTTGGTCTTAGTACCACCTCTGGAGTTTAGGAGGGTGAGGGTCAGCTTATAAGCCTTGTTGTTCCAATCGTAGCACCTCCGAGTTAACCCTTTTACACGAAGCGAGGACGAAAGTGTAAGCGAGGTGATACGCATGCAGGCCCGTTCCACGTGCGGAGCTGGGCCATATAAGCAGTTTTGGATGCAGGGTGTTACAGATGGTATCGGAGCATCAACCCTTGCTGCACGTTGCCCGTAGAGGGGTGTACCAAGGGGTGATCCTGGACATCTGCCACTTATATGTGGTGAGCTGCCGAGGGCGTCAACCCTTTAGAGGGGGGGGGCCTGAATGTAACACCCCAACCCGTTAGAAGCCTGTAGTAGTTGTGAAGTTGGCCCATGTAGCCCAAGTGGCTTATGTGTGGTTGTCGTTGGTTGGTCTTAGTACCACCTCTGGAGTTTAGGAGGGTGAGGGTCAGCTTATAATCCTTGATCCTTGTTGTTCCAATCGTAGCACCTCCGGGTTAACCCTTTTACACGAAGCGAGGACGAAAGTGTAAGCGAGGTGCTACACGTGCAGGCCTGTTCCACGTGCGGAGTGGGCCATATAAGCAGTTTTGGACGCGGGGTGTTACACTGGTATCCACAGCATGACAGTTACCTTTCAGCTTTCAATATAAGCTGGGCAATCTGCCTTTAGTCTAAAAAAAAGAGACTGTTGTCACTGTTTGCTACTCCTTGCGTTCAAAAAAAATATCAATGGCTCGTCCAAATTTGTTCAAGCACAGTATGTGTATCCTTACAAATAATCTGTGCAAAGATAATAGTATATCTAATTTGATTATCAGCTAAGTCGTACCTAACTAATCCAACCCATTAGGCTGAAACTAGTTGTTACAACTAGAGGCTGATGCTAGCCAAATACTGAGTATAAGAAAAGGTATGTTACATATTGAACAGCAAAGATAAACAACTTCTAACAATGAATTAGTTACTTACTGTGGAGTTATCAGGTGCTTCAAGGAAGAACACAGAAAGCAGTTCCTGGATATACTTCCTCCCCTGAGCATAAACAGGCAATGATCCATGTGTTGATCCAAGGATGCCAAGCGCAGCCCACTGTGTAATCACATTTTCCATATGAAAATCAGATCCTTTAGGAAACATTGATAAATATCTGAGGCACGATTTCAATGCTGATGGCATCTTGTAGTATATCCATTTGACTGATGAGAACATGTTGATATGCAATGGAAACTGTTTCTCCAGTTTCCACAGCTCTTCATTTTTGTCATTCCAATTCCATGTGCTCATGCCTTTATCATGAACAAATGCACCAAGAGAATGAATAACTCCAGGTATACCTTCACACCTTTTCACAATCTGCTTCCCAGTTCGTGTGAGGTCTGAGTTGTCTCCACCACCAAATACCCTTTGAGAAAATATTGTCCAACAATTTTCCTCAGATAAAGGACCCAATTTGTAGGGCTGAACAGTATGCATCAGCTTAGCAACATTTTCGCTACAAGTAGTCACTACAATCTTGGAATTCTGTGTGCTCTGTAGAATTCTCTTGAGGTGAAGTAATTGCCCTTCATCTGTGCTCCATAGGCCATCCAACACAATCAAACATCTTTTGTTATTAAGTACTTCTCGAAGACAATTCATTAGTATCTGAGGATTACATTCGCCTTCCTTATAAACTTGTGAGGTGCCTTCCTCTGTTCTGTTAGCTTCTGAGACTATAGCACTAGCAATACTATTAAAATCATAACTCATGTTCAGATTGATCCATACACGAAGGTCAAAATTATATCGTTCATCTTGGTCGCTGAAAATGAGCTGAGCAAGAGTTGTTTTCCCCAATCCCCCAAGACCAACTATAGGAATAATAGAAATTTTTTGTTCACTGTTGCTCAAGAGCAAGGCTCTTACATTTTCCTTGTCCTTATCTCTTCCAATGATTGCATTTTGATCAAACACATCGTGATCACAAGATTGGTCTGCATCTGCTCTGTGGTGCAGTAAACTGAATATAAAGCAGTCTTCTGATGCATGATCCATACTTTTTCTAATCTTCTTCATTTTATTCACCATACAACAATGCAGAACTGAGTGGTTAGATGAGAAGAAAAATACTACCTGAAATTTGGCCATCAAATGTTCATTAAGTAGCTCGCAGTTTCAAAATCTCCTTAGGTATTGTGATAGCTGCTAACGCTTTATCAAACACATTAACACCTAACAACATATAGTTGAAATTGCAATTCAAGCTAACAGTTTCCTGATAACAAACAAGTTACTCCCTAAAGTTCTATAGTTCATTTTGGAAAATAGATTCAGGTCAAACTTTTTAGAACTTTGACTACCAATAATGTCTAAAATATTCAGTTTGAAGAAACTGCAAGAATAGATTTATCTTAAAAGGTATTTTAATAAAAATGGTATATTTGTTGATTTTTTAATAGATGTGAAGATCAAAGTTTTTTTTATATCCAACAAGGATTCTTTAAAAAAAACAATAAATATGGGGGTGAAGGTGTCCTACTTATTAAATACACACGACTGAGTTAGCAAAATAGGATGTACCTTTAGATTTGAGATTTCTAGATAAAAGAAAATGTAATGATGTAAACACTAGACAATCACTGAAGAGCGGGAGATTTCTTCAGATCGAAATTAAGGCTAGCAAATATGTGCCAAAATCCCCAAGCTACGCACCTGTGACCAGAGATCTGAAGCCTCAGCAAACTTCCAACCCCTGCTGCTCCCTTGGGCCCTGAAGTTTCCAATTTCAAGGTCGTCCAGAATATCTTCCACATCGTAAATATTCTGTTTGATCTTGTTCAAACAGGGCTCTCTGCTCTCATCAAATGGTTGTTTCTCCACATTAGCCAGGATGCCTTGCAATCTGTAGAGAGCTCTTGTCATGCGCAATAGATCCGTCAGTATGCTGGTGGGAAGTTTGATTCGTTGGACGTCGGAGGTAAGCCTCCTTTGGAGTCGATCTATATCAGCGCTAACAGTGGCCATGGCTGGATTGTTGTCTTCAACCTCCAGAGAAGGGGGCTGGAACGGGGTGGCAATCGGATAAGCGGGGAAAGGACAATCTTCGGGTTAAACGATTTATTTGGGGATGACGGGGACCGCGGGTTGTCATGTATTTCTGCTCCAGATTTCTTTTTTGAAATAAAATTTCTGCTCCGGATATTCCTGCTGGGAGTGGGCCTTTCTATTTCTACAGTAGAGCTTTGACTAATAGTAATACTGCAATGTTCTGAATAAATTGATTCTTAGAGTTATCTTAATCTTAGTCAAAAAAATCATAGAAAATTATGATATCAAATTAGTATCACTAGATATATTTTTAGGGTCATCTTAATCTTAAGTAAAAAAATTATGATATCAAATTAGTATCACAAATATATTTTCATAGCATAATAAGATAATTTAACTTTGCATGAATTTTATGAATTGATTTATTTGCACTCGTAAAAAAATTGATTTATTTGGGGATGACAGTAAAAAAATTGATTTATTTGGGGATGACAGTAAAAAAATTGATTTATTTGGGGATGACGGGGAGTCTGCTGCTAGCTGTATGGATCTTTCAAAAAAGAGGTTTTTGGCCCTTTCTTTTAAGCGAAACGGTGATTTTACCCTCGTTTTTTAAACTTTGTGATTTTACCTTTGCTTTTTTAAAACGAAGCGAGAGTCTACCCCTGCTCTGTTAACTCTCTCTAACGGTCTCTGTTAACTCTCTCTAACGGTGTTGACTTTTTGATCAAAGAACAACTTTGCCCATGCAGTTTTACCCCTATTTTATTTTGATATTTGTGTTTTTACCCCTATTTTCACATCAGCAATATGGCAATTTCCATATATGATTATTTATACTATTGAATATGTGGAAAACTCAGCAATTTTTAGATAAAATCGACAAGATCGATTTCAACTAACAGATCATATAAACAGGAATCGTGGTCCTGTCCAGCTAAAACACCGATATATTATTACGGACAGACAACTTGCTACCAGGGCCAAGAACTGCAATTAGAAGAGCCAAAATCGAAAATTTCACTAGTCAAATTGAAAGTACGTAGATGGAATCGTGGTCCTGTCCAGCCAAAACGAAAGCCATAGACGAAATCGAGATCCTCAAGCGTTAACAGCCAAATCCATTTGCCGCCACCATGCTCCAGATGTGTGCGAACGGGTAATGGCTCCACGGCTGGCGTACATGCTCAAGCTCCGCAGCCTACGCGCCTCGCGGTGGCCTGCTCGCCCCCTGCATCGCAGGGGCTGGCCTGCTTGTGCCGCCCTGCCCGCGGCCGTCGCGCCCGGCCTGCAGGCGCCAGCGCCGCCACAGCTGCCGCGCTTCACGGCTGCCCTGTTTTTGCGTCGCCGCGGCACCTGCGCCCCGCGGCCTCCATGGCTTGCTTGCGCTGCGCCGAGCACAAGCGCGGCTGGGCCACCCGCGCGAGGCCCTGGTAGTCGCAAGCGTGAGGTGGGGGGTGGTGGGCGACGGGGAGAGGAGGGCTGCCGCCGGGATTTTGGGGAAAAGTGGACGAGGTTGCCTGTAGGGCAAAGGGATAAGATGGGGGCAGTGTGGTCTTTTCGCCTGGCTTGCTTTTCTTTTTCTAATTTTTTTGGCCATTTAATTCCTTGGTATTGAACGCCGGCACAAAGCAGGGGTAGACCGCATGTTCGTTTCAAAATTGTAGGGGTAAAAACACAAAGTTTAAAAAAGGCGGATAAAATCACCATTAGATCTTAGAGCAGGGGTAGAAACACCATATTCCCTTTAAAAAATGTAAATCTTGTTTCTTTGACCGGTAACCCTCCCTACCGGGTGTCCGGATCAGTCCGCGTGGACGGACGGACGGGCTGACTTATAGTTTTATCCCACGCCCGTATTGCGCCTAATAAAAAGGGAGACCGCATGATCCGCAGTTGGAGATCGTGCATGGCTGGCTTGTGTCTGCAAGAATTTGCTGCTTTTGGTCCAACTGCAAGGTCCACCTCCATCTGCCACGCCACAACTACTGCGCTAGCTACCGTTTGGTTGAAGACTATTGTTAGGCAGCCATATGCAGCCTCTCATTACTCACCACTTATTGTGGCAATGATTTTATACGCCACCATAACTTAGTTGTGGTGAGTGAAGGTCGACATTCAAACAACCCCTAAGTGTTTGTTTTTAAATGTTTCAACTATTTCAAATGTATGTTGCAATGTTTTATCCAGATGTTGCACTTACTATACACATATGTTGTATACACAGGTTTCAAATGTTTTAGCTATTTTAAATGTATGTTGCAATGCTTTATAGATTTTGCATATGGTGCACTTGCTATACGTATGTTGCAAATGTTTCAACTGTTTTTAAATGTATGCTGCAATATTTTATCTAGATGTTGCATATGGTACACTTGCTATACATGCTTGTTGCAAATGTAGGGTTCAAATGTTTCAGCTGTTTCAAATATATGTTGCACTATCAGTACACGTATGTTACAAGCGTCTATTTAAAATGTTTCATCTGTTTTAAACGTGTATCACAAATGTTTTACTCGAATGTTACATATGTTGTTGTTGCTATACACATATTCGCAGAAAGCAGACGCATGGGGAGGCGATCCTTATGTGCGTTGCAAGTGGGGCGCAGTTCTATACGCTCCAGCATGCTAGACAGGCGTGCATAGGGCTTGCTACTACTTGCTAGCTCGCATGTATCGTCAGATGCAAAAAAAAATTGTTATTGCAGGCTCTTGCGCAGCTGGCTTGTGCGTGACGCGTCGATCGGTCGATGTAACGTGCATGAATTTGGCCAGGTACCCTCCGTTCCTAAAAGACCGTAGTGTGCGTGTCATAAGTTTGACTCGATTTGTAGCTAAATACATGCAACATTTATATCTCCAAATAAATTTGTTAAAAAACTAGATTTAAATAACTTTCTAATGATACTAATTATATATCATAAATATTTATATTTTTTAATACATAATTAATTTATTTCTTAAAAAGCGCAAGCCACACTAGTAGTGTTGGATGGATCGTGTGTGATTTATAGCTAGTTAGCTCTATCCAGCAGTGCGCACGATTACACATACTAAGAGCATCTCCAGCAGTTTGGCAAAAAATAGTTGGTAAATCTTGAGTTTTGGCAAATTTCTAAACCATTTGGCAAGTTAAAAAAGAGGGGTGTTTGGCATTTTAGGCTTGGCAAATTTTAAAAAAGAGGCCCACTAAGGTTTTAATCTTCCTAGCGTTTTCACTCCCGTGCGTGACCCCTTCGACGCACGCATAGTGATTTGCTTGAGTGTACTGGTATGAATCAGGAGGATCAGTGCAAACATATGATATTGTATGTGTCGGAAACGATACGCAGCAGTTTCAGAGCATTTGTAAGGAACAATCCTTGCTTTACCGTTTGCTACAGGTTCTTGTCGCTCGTAGCAGGAGGCAAGTTCTCTGTGTGCGCGAATCAGCTAACGAAGACAGGTTCAGAGAAGCGGCAGGCCAGGTTCGCACGCGCGGGAGCTCGCCAGCGCCGGGGAAACGGCGATATGCCAAGTTGATTCCAGTGCGCAAATATGCGCGTGCGGAGCCTCCGGATGCCAAGTGACCCAGGATGGCAATGTGTTATGCCAAACTGCTGAAGGACACAATTTCGGATTTTAGCAAAATTTTGCAAATGCCAAGTTGATTTGCAACACTGCTGGAGATGCTCTAAGCCTCAATTAACTACAGGGTGCAGCCATAACAAAGCAGGAACGCTATTCGGCGCACGTGCACTGTCTTGGTTAGCAGCGCACGGACGGGTGGCAGAAGAGGAGAGGACGCCAGAGCTCGGATGCGCACAGCGTAGCTGCGGGGTGGCAGGATGTGTCAGAAAAGTTTGTTAAACACATGCATCAACTTTAAAATACGATAACTTTCTTGTCAAGCGTCTATTTTTAATTCCGTTTGCACCATTAGATTTATTATGAAGAGATCTATAAAAGTAGATCCATCTTGAATATATTTTGAAAAAATTTTGTGACGATAAAGTTTTACATTTAGGAGTATAAAGTTTCATATGTTATAATACAAAGTTTTCAATATTGGAGTGCAAAGTTTCGCATTACAAAGTTCTTTTTTAGGTGTATAAAGTTTATAGCGTGTCAACACAAAGTCTAAAATAACCTAGTATAAAGTTTCTGGATTTAGGTGTAGAGTTTTGAAATCCCAAAGTTTCTGAATCTAACAATACAAAATTTGTAATGAAATGCTTCAAAGTTTTGAATCTAACAATACACTGTTAATAATGTGATGGTTTAAAATTTTGAACCTAACAGTGCAGAATTTATAATGTATTAGTTCAAAGCTTAGAATCTAGCAATGCAATGTTAATAATGTGATAGTTCAAAGTTTTAAACCTAGCAGCGAAGTTCGTAATATGCTAGTACAAAGTTTTATAAATTCTGAGTGCAAAGTTTTTGACCTACAAGTACAAACTTTGTAATGTGATAAAAAAAATTAATTATAAATTTTTAAGGTGTCAAGTACATAGTTTATAGCATGGTAGTGCAAAGTTTTTAACCTACAAGTACTGATTTAATTGTGAGTCCGACGAAAAAAATAAATACGTATGTAAAATAAAAATAGGTTTGCTTATATAAATGGAAAAAAATAACCTATCTAAATTACTATTGGGATAGACCAAACGTAACCCACCATTTTCGCATGGTTCCCACACCACCTCACGTGGTTCCAGCATGTTATAACCTAAAATATTTACTACATGCCGCATGCGTCTCTGTGCTGTTAACAGTTGGAGCCGTGCGCCGCTATTGCCCCTGGCGCACGCGCGCCAAGTAGTCATGCGCTGGTGCCCTTTGCATGCGGAGGCAGGAGCTGCAAGCATGCAGACAGGCTATCAGGTGTATGCGCCACTGGGTTGCAGGTGCGTGCGGGCCACGGGCCGTGAGATGAATGCTGGTTACGCTGCGACGGCGTGCGGTGCAGATACAGCCAGCGCTGCAGCAGGCGGGCAGGCGTGGGCGTCCGGAGTGGATCAAGCGTCCGGGTGCGTCCGGGTGCTAGCGCTCCCGTTCTTTGACAAGTCAAAGAGGCTGCGTCTAATTATTTGTGGACGGAGGGCCAGCAATTGCAATCGGTGCAGCTGTATCCAAAATTAATTTTGCGCCAGTCGCCATCAGGGCTCTGCCGTCTTCCCTGTGACGTCCGGAATCGGGTCATCTAACTTCACCCAGAGTGACTGTCTGCTGCAGTCGCGGCATCTGCGCCGTCAGCTCCGCATCCGACGGCGGGTCAGCAAAATTTACCTGGGCTGCACAGCGCCAAGGCCCATCAAAGCCCACACGTTATTGCCCTTGCCAAGAGCTCGCTCCCGTGGAGTCAGACCAAATCGACGCCGCCGTCTTCGCGGATGCAGTGCGCCGTGCCCATCGTCGTCCTCGCCGAGCGCCGTGTCGCGCCGCGCTGGGCCTGCTCCGTCGCCGTCCTCGCCGAGCAGCTGTCCTCAGCCTTCCTCGCGGAGCGGCAGTCCCCGCCGTGCGCCGTGCCGTCCTCACCGCGCGTCCCGCCGTCGTCGCCGTGTGCCGTGCCGTCCTTGCCGAGCGCCACTTGGTCAGCATCCTCGCCGAGCAGCCGTCCTCGCAGAGTGGTCGTCCTCGCCGAGCGTCGCGCCGTCGCCATTTCTTGCCGAGCATAGTGGCGTAGCTATCCTGGAAGCTGTTGGCTGTTGGCTGTTGGCCTCATCACCTGTACAGAGTGGCCATTTCTTGCCGAGCATAGTCCTCGCAGATACTGCAGCTAGCCAGATTGTTACTTGTGATTGTATCCAAAGCATCAAAATCGTGCAAACTGTACACATTGCCATGGTGTTGTAAATATCCTGGAATTGAATTAAAAGTGCATGCTGATTTGCAAGTTCAGAGATGCACAAAATGCTCTGTTGTTCAGAGATGCAATTCTCTGAACTTTACACTTCAACGACAGATGTTTCATGAGGCTATTCTCCTAAACAATCCATGTTTCAGGAGGCTCCAAAAGCTATTTAGAAGAAGACATTACATTGTAGCAAATGTCCATACTATATACTAGAAATCAACAATAACATCATTTGTGATTGCCCCCTGTAAATTAAAAGGTTCAGTGCAATACGCGCTTCGGCGTGTTCTCGAAAAAAAAAAAGGTTCAGAGAAACAATTAGAGAATGTATTGATGGCCATTTTTAGTTTAAAAAAATGGTGTATGAGTTTGGAATATTACTGTCAATATCTGAGAGAAGGTGTTGATGGCCATGTATGGTGCAGACATTTCTTTCACATGCAAAGAGGCAGTTGGATCAATATTTTGCACTGCGGCTGCAGTGTCCTGTACTGTTTGTTGCTTCTTGTAGAACTGCTTCTTTTTTCTTTTTCTTACCTCCCTTCTCTGCAGTTTCTTGTTCCTTCAAATGGTGGTGGTTTCTTACATCCAAGCCTCATCTGCTATTGAATTCCATGCCAACTTGAGGTAAGAAACTAGAGACAAGCACATCCCTACAGCAAAAATTTGGTGGTGGTTTAATAATAAGCAACTAAAGTGTATCTGAACGCATGGGGGTGGGAGCAAGAAACAAGCATGGATTACAGACCTCTTGTCATCCATCTCATGTATCCTGAATCTTTGTCGATGAACGCAAGTTGATTTCTTTAATCAATTCCAACACGAGCTGACAGTTAGTAGAGGATGACTACCAAATCAGGAGAAATATTGATGCAATCTAAAGATACATGAATAGAGAAGTTCGATGCAATCTAAACACACATGAATAGAGAAATACAGACCTGCGAACATGCATTTTTTTTTTAAACACACATGTGTGTTTCGATGCAATCTAAACACACATGCATGTTCCTGCGGCAAGCACCAGCCAATCGAGATCGCCGGTCGCCGTTGCCTTGCCCTCGTCACCTTGCAACCGCGGGAAAGTGAAATAGGATCGCGCCAAAAGGAACAGCGTTAGCGCCGAAACGGGGAGCAGCATCGTCGTTTTGGGCCAGGCCCAGATAGCGAAGGCGTGCGGCAGCTGGACCGGCAAGAACAGAGAACCTAAATCGCTGGCCAACGTCGGATGCGGAGCTGACGGCGTAGATGCCGTGACTGCAGCAGACAGTCACTTTGGGTGAAGTTAGATGATCCGATTCCGTGACGTCCGTTCCCAAATCTTCTTCAGCAGAAAAGAGAAGTGGATTGGAAAGAACTCCCACGAAGCAAGTTGGAAAGGGCCGCTAGTGGCCGCGAGATGCAGATCTAGAGAATTCCCCTCGGTTCTTTCTCTCGATCTCTTCCCCTGTGACCATGAGTCATGTCGTCTAGGCCCAGAGCAGATGACGGGCAATCTCTGGTGACGTAGACGTATCCAAGCGGAAAGATAAGACGCCATGGTTGCCATTGAGACTCTTGTGGCTATCGCTGTGGCGAAGATGGTGGCTCAAAAGATCGCCAGCTGCAGCTTTGCTACCTTGAAGCCATATTGTTGTAGTTTGTTCTGCGCCTTCAGAGATGATCTGGAAGATTTGGAGAAGGAACTTCTCTATCTTGAAGCCCAGCTCAAGGAAAAAGACAAGTGGTTATTTGGAATCGAGGTTGCCGACGACGGCCAAGCCGTGCTGGCGCAAAGTTGGCATCGAGATGCAAAGCAGCTGGCTTTTGAGATCGAAGATACCATTGATGAGTTTGTCTGCTCCGAAGAGCTCTACCATGAGAGCACCTGTGCCTACAAGGTAAGAGCAACTCCTCTCTTATATTTCATCTCGAATTGTAAAAGATAATCTCAAAATCATTTCAGAAGAAGGCTATTTGTGTGTGTGCGTGTGTGCGTGCGTGCGCGCGTGTCGGCGCCTCGGCGGGCGGTTGGGGTTGGGGCTGTTTTTAGGGGATCTTTCTTCTGAGCAAAAATTTCTCAATTAACTTGCAGCTTGACCTCCAAAATAATCTAACAATTTTGTTGATGGTCAAAGAACATATAATCCTTTTCGTGTTCTCCTCATTAGGACATTTGAATGACTAGGTTGTAGGTACTACTATGATGTGATTTGTTTCTTGTTCTTTTCATTTCTCTGCATGGGAATAATGTTCCCTAGCTGTCTACTCGCACAAAGAAATATACAAGTTTGTTTTAGCTTTGTCCATATTTGCTGTTTTTTCATTGTAATAATTCTTGTTATCACAAGTCCCACTGAATCACTTAGTTTAACAAATCAATACCCAACGTCCTAAACCTAAAAATAACAGTAAATAGTGGAGAAATTGCTAATATTGGCTCTTGATTTCTCAATAAATTGAGTGAATTTCAAATAACCACAACTATTTGACATGTCTAGCTGCCATTTTTTTTCTATAAAAAACTGCAGGCATCATTACTCTGTTCGTATTCGAATCCAATTGCAGCTAGAGTCTGGACAGTTAAAAGGATGATATCGGAGACAAAGAAGCTGAATTCGGCCATCAGGTTAAATGGGCAATATGGTACTGGACCTACTGACATTGATTTAGAGTCAAGGTTTTCTGCTGAAAAAGAGACAACATCCTATGATGGCCCCGATCCAGTCATTGGTAGGGTGAACGATCTGGAGGCTATTATGGATACTATAAAGGAACACGCAAAACGACTATGTATTATTGCCATAGTTGGGCCTGTAGGTGTTGGGAAGACATGTCTTGCACGCCTAGTATTCAATCACATGGATAGCAGTAGCAGATTCACTCGTAGAATTTGGGTTTATGTACACAAGTCTTATTCCAGAGTCGATATCAAAAGAATTGCGAGACAAGTAATTTCACAGAGTCTTTTGGTGGGTCAGGAACGACCAAATGCTGATTACACAATGCAGGAAATTACGACTCAGGTTCATGAGATACTGAAAAGAGAAGGATGCCTCATCATACTAGATGGCTTGTGGGGCTCAGATGATGACGTATGTTCTTTGAAACAGATGTTCACAAGTTGTACTGAGGAGACAGAAAGTGTAATCATTGTGACCACCCACAATGAACAAATTGCTCAACACATGTCAACTCTTCCATTGTACAGATTGGCTCCTATGCTTGAAGGTGATTATTGCTCGGATATCTTTGTAAGCGCATTGCGTGGTCACAATTCACTCTTCCCTAGATACAGAAAGGAAATTATTTCAAGGTGTGAAGGCATACCTCTTGTTGCTGATTTCCTGGGTTCTATTGTACGTAATGGTGGATGGGATCAACGTGCCGTTTGGGAAAATGCTAGGGGCAAAGATTTGTGGAAATTAGAGGAGGATTATGCAACTACGCTAAGCAAGGAGTTGACTTTGTTTGCTCCCTTCAGGCTAATGTTCTATAATATACCTCATGGTCTAAGATTGTGTTTTGCATATTGCTCAGTCTTCCCTAAAGGATCTAGTATACATAAGAGAAAACTTATTCAGCAGTGGATTTCACTTCACATGGTTGAGTCTGCAACTCATGGGTCCGTTTCGGCAGAAATGAACGCCGAGAACATCATAAAGCAACTAAAGTCTATTCATCTCCTTCAGGTATGATCGGAGGCTTTGTTACATGTTAATTAAACCCTTTTGTGTGTATTAATTGAGTACAACTGCTCTTTTGATTTATCATATCAAGTTTGCATCTTTGCATCTCATGTGCGTGAAAATTCTTTCTTTCCCTTTTCGAAATTGAAGGGAGTAATTTGTTAATGTTATCCTATTAGGTTTTCTGTGCATTATGAGATAAAAAGGTTCAACAATTGTTGCAACTGTTCTTTCTGGATAATTTGTTATCTTTCCTGAGACCTGGGTTGCTGGGTTCAGTTGTTTTCCTGATCTCTTGACTCCTTCTGATGGGTTCTTACAGTTCAGTTATTTTCCTGAACAAGAAAGAAAACAACTCATCCATCTTCAATGCCCAATGCAAGACATGGACACAATTTGATCCTGTCCAACTGTTTGTGCTCAAGAAAAGGAAACAAGATATAGAAGAATTGAATTAATCTTTCTTTCATGTGATGTATATGCTTAGCCTGACTTGCTTTTTCAGGTTGAGGACGATGCTGAAGGAAACTCTGGTGCAACAGGTGAGGTGCTACGCATGCATTACATGGCATATGAACTGGCCCGTTTCATCTCCCACAAAGATATCCTTGTGGTTTTAGAAGGTGAAGAGGCCGTCAGTGCTTTGGGTCCCCAAGAAAAAGAAGAGGCTGGTCGGACTTGTTGTTTTTCTCAAGAAAAGGAAGAGGGCATTTGGACTTATTGTGACCATCGCTATGCACAGCTCCCAGTTATTACCAAGTACCGTCCACGGAAGGTCAGGTCACTAATTCTGAGACCCACATCCGATCTGCAGGAACTCAAACCTAAGATTCTTATCGCTGCCAGTGAAGTGATCTCAGGAAATAAGTACTTGCGTGTCTTGGATCTTAGTGGATGTGGTATCGCGGAATTGCCAGCTTGTGTTTGTCAGCTGAAACAATTAAGGTACCTTGACGCCTCAAGGTTGGACATGAAAGAACTGCCTTGTGTGGAGAACAGTTTGAGAAAGCTCGTTTACCTGAACGTACAGGAATGCCGCAGTCTTGCAAGTGTGCATGATTCCTTTGGCATGCTTCCTAGTCTAAAATATCTTAATTTATCACTGTGTGTTAGACTCACAAAATTGCCTGCATCATTCAGGAGACTAAGAACACCCCGGCGTCATTGCACAGTTGACTTGTCTGGTTGCCAGGAGAGTGTAATCGTACAATTTAATTCTGAATGGCAAGGTGATAAAACTCAGACGGAGAAGATTCCTGACCCTCAACCTGATCAGCGTCCTCAACCAGACAAGGATCCAAATACCGAACATGACCGGTACTCTCAACCAGGCAGGGTACCTTATTCTCAGCCTGATAAGGTTCCAGTTTCTCAACCCAGCCAGACAGAAATATCTTCTATGGAAGACAAAATTATGGGAAGCCATCCAGAGTTTGCATCGGAACCAAATTCTTCACCGTTAGATGTAGCCGATGAACCAGGGCAATCTCAGGTACTTTACCATATTCAGGAACTATGAAACTGTGATATGCCCAAATTAGCTGTAGCTGATTCAATTCAAAGGAAGTAGTTTTAACTTGAAGATGTCCTTTCACCAATGCCATTTTGGAGTAATTGAACTTCAAGTTGAAAATTTTGGTTTACAAAATATAAGACCGATAGGTGGGGACAGAAATACTCAAGTAACTTTCTATATACATATTCTATGTAAATTTGCTGTGTGTTAAGAAAGGAAGCACAATTGGTGCGGTGATGGAGTCACTAGTGCATGATTCTACCTACTGGAGTTCAAATCGGTAGATGTTTGTGAGATTAATGGATTTGGGCATCCCTAGTTGGTCCAGAAGTCACAATTTCTCTAAAAAATAAATTGCTGCACTTATGTGATGTACTGATCGACATCTTGATGCTCCTCTTTCTGTAGGCCTCGCTGGAAACTAATGGAGGACATCGTACCTCACTGTCATCAAGCAACTCAACAAATGGGGCTCCATATGATGGCAAAACAGCAGGTACATCATTCCAACTACATTCTAAATTTCCATCGATCAAAAGAAAAAAAGCTTCACATATAATTGGTCTAGTTCTTTGTATCATATGCTGTTTTAGAATGCCAGAATGGGATAGATTTACTTATGCAGTTATGAAGATGCCAAGGAATTTCCAAAAGTAATTTTCCTATTACTACTACTGTGGTATCAATGGTTTGGGCTAGATGAAATCATTTTTTTTAGGCTAGATGAAATCATTTTTTTTAGGGGAGGGCTAGATGAAATCAGAAATTTCAAACTTGGGCTACCAAGCTGAGCATATATAACAAGATCTAACCGTATGTACTCATAATATGTTCTGTGAGATTTTAGGATAGACATCTTCCAGATTTCAGTTACAGAACCTTGATATAATTTTTCTTTTTTCGGATGAATAAATTGGTAACGGCACCACTTAAAATTATAAAATAAGGAGCAGTTAATTTAGTGAAAATTGGCCTATTACTCTTTCTTGTCTCAAATTTATACAAACTGCACTTCAGAAGTTCTGAAATGAAAATCATTTACATAGATTATTACTTTTTTTTAAGCCTCTCATCTGGGTACAGCTGTAGCATTTGTTCATGCACGAACACACACACCCACTCTACGCACGCACACCACACACACGCCACTCGTGCACTACGAGACCTACAACTACACACAGATAGAAGTCGCGTCCTTCTGAAGATCACCGGGACCATCCATGCCTCCGTAGACGACGGGCACGTCGCACTCCCCTTGTGGCTCCACGTGAGAGAGGCACTGACGATTATTGTGGGTACAGCTCTGGTGCGAAAACCTGCGCCGAGCAGTGCTCGAACGCGGGCGGTGTGCGCTCCACCGAGCGAGCCTCACCAACCGAGCCACGACTTGTTCGCTACATAGATTATTACTTCAGAATACATTAGATAAACATGTGCAACAAATAGCTGAAAATGAGAGAATTAGTATTTGAACTAGTTAAGGTTGGTTATACTAGTTAGAATATATGAACGTCCAGAGTGTCATCAACATATTTTCACATCAAGATTCATCAAGTTACTGCCAATTACACCTTAGTTCTAGTTTTGCCCTTCAAGTGTAATGCTCAGAAGTCAATCCTTGCATGTTGCATCCTAATAGCAAACCAATAGAAATTACTAAGACACCATCTTCATCAATTATTAGATCCTAATATTTTACAAAATAACAACTTAGGAACTACTCCCAAAGTAATCCAGAATCTCGGGTGGGTTTGTTTGGTCTATTGTTTTTTCTAGTTTTTTTTAATATAATATTCTTGATTCTTTTGTGTACTGTAGTCCAATGTTCATTCGGTTTAATACTGTTGTCTTTTTTTTTTAAAAAAAAACAAGTCTGTAATACTGCTCTGTTGTAATATTCTATGCCTGCATCATGAATCCTACTCAATAGTAAATACTAAGCTAAGAGTTACATTCAGATTAATTATCATTACTCTTGTCAATTCCTTGAGTCAAATGTCTATTTCATGAGAAACTTGTGGTGTTTACAGCATGTAGACAGAAGACTTCGCGAAATAAGGTGAAGGGGATCCTGCTGGACATTCGGAATTCTAGTTTGAGAAGTAATGTGAAGAAAAGTACTGATACATAGCCCCCTCATGTAAGGGGATTATTAGGATTAATTTTTCTGTCATAGCAGTTCTCCATCTTCATTCAAAAATTTATTTTAGGACTCCCTCAATAACTTATTCTTGAAGCAGAGTATTCTCGGTTTGCTGGGAACTCTATGTACTTAAAAGACACCACATGTTATCAACACTGTTCTTCGATGATGTGATTCCACTGCCATTGTAGAGCATCCATACCCCCTTAACCATGATGTGCACCAGCGACGGAGCACGGCACAAAACCCGGGGG
>DXKC01014238.1:0-11391 GCA_031170775.1 Cymbopogon citratus
ACTTACTTCGGAGCAGCTGTTCCTTTCCGGCTCTCGAAAAGACTGGGAAGACGTAGCCGAGAAAAGGCAGCCAAAAGCTCTACGAACACCAACCCGAACGTGGCTACTTTTATATCTGTTCAGCCTTGATCCCAATACTTTGCAAATGTTCTTTTTTTTCTCTGTATGTAGTACAATTTCTTATATGCAAGGTAGAATCTTGAGCCAGTTTCGTATGTGTGTATATTTTTCAGCGAGATTAGAGGCTGCAGGCACATCCAGGAACTCACCACCAGGGTGGAGGCGATGGAGGCTGCCATTAGCAGGGTAATCATATTCATATGAACGCTAGCTAACCGCTGGATTATTGCTCCTGTACTCCCTGGGTCGTTGGTAACCAAACCTCCTCAAATGTTCTCCTTTTCATTTCACAGATACCTGAAGAGCTGAGAAAAGTACTTTTGAACCATTTCAACAATATTCCTGGGTAATTTTAACATCATAAGCTTCGACACCTGTGTTGTTAGACTTATGAACTGCAAACCTTATCTGAATATCATGTTCACTGTATCTGCAGAGCAAGAAATGAACAGAACCTGTCTCCAACCTACAAACTTGTTTTCGTGAATAGCATGAGTGATGAAATATTCACAAAAAGGGATGTCCGTGCGGTCGATGGGGGTCAAATCAAGGTTAAAATGGTTGTAAGCAGTCAGCAAGATAACAATTGTTCCCGTCTTCTTTCCTCCAATGTCAAGATTGTGGTCCTTGACGGTGACTTTAATGCGGCTAATCGTGAGGCCTGGAAGCCTGACGAGTTTGATGACCATATAGTACGTCCACGTGACAAAGTTGGGGCGGTGCTTACGGGAAAGCTGGATGTTAAATTGAAAGATGGTGAGGCTTGTCTCCATGACATTACTTTCATTGATAATTCCAGCTTCACAAGGAGTCGGAAGTTCAGGCTTGGGGTAAAGCTTCTTGATGATCTTGGGGAGCGAGTTCTGGAAGGTGTAACTGAACCTTTCACTGTTAAGGACCGCCGTGGAGAAGGTAATCCTGAAACTGAGTTTGAAATTTGTACCTTCAATTTTGTACTTTTGAAATTCAAAACATGGTTCATATGTTTGTGACATTTACAGGCTACAGAAAGCGTGAAGTTCCTAGGTTAGATGATAAAGTATGGTGCCTGAAAAAGATTGGAAAAGGTGGTGTCTTCCATAAGGCATTGGAAGCTAATGGTATTTATTCAGTGGAGCACCTAATGAGGTTGTATTATAAGGATGAGAAAGCTCTGCGCAATGTAAGAAAACAATCTTGTTCATACCATTTCTCATGGTTCGATCTTGATTGTTGTCACAGGCTAATTTTTTTTATATATGTCTAGATTCTCGGTAAAGCCTCACCGGCTGCCTGGAAAGCTATTATTGATCACGCTAAGAAGTGTGATCCTGGGAGATCCCTTTACTCTCACTTTATTGAAGACAAGAACATTAGGGTGTACGTCAGTTCTGTGGGTCAGATTGTTGGAGCAACGATAGCTGGTCAATATAATGCTTTTGGTGATCTTGATACACTTAGGAAGGTACTTTTTTTCTGTTATTCACTAGAGGCACATTCATTCTCAGATATTTGTTCACGTACTATCGGCGCAATTCACATCTCATAAGTACATTAGCAAAAGGCAAGATTTTTCACTTTTGGGGCATATAATTTTCTTCTGTTGTTTTATGAATAAGCCTCATGAAAATGAAGTAAATCTTTGTTTTTATTGGCAAAGCATTTTTTTAAGAAGTGAAGAAAACAGATGCCACAACATATTGAGTGGCTGAAGAATTGAATCTAAATTGTCGTTCACATCAATGTATAGACATGGAGAGGTCCTGAAGTTGCAGAATGAAGTGTTACAAAAAAAAGAGAGAAAAATTTTAGTTTTGCTTATTACTATGTATGAGGAAAAAATTCTGTGAGACAATGTGGAAAGTTACTATGTTTAGTGTACCATTGCAGGCCCAGTTGGAAGAATTAAGCAAGGATGCATATAAAAGCATAACCTACCATCATCATGATTATGAAATGTATAATGGCCTGCCGAGACCAATTAACTGCAGCACACTCCAGTCTCCAGGAACCTATCATTCCTGGGCATAATCCTACTGAACCTGATGGTGAGGACTTGTTAAACTGTATATATTTTGTTGTTTCAGGCAAAATTGTTAGTTGACATGAAAGCTTTACTGTTTCCAGATCAAACTATTCATGAAGCAGATGAGCAAGGAACTTCAGAAGTCAATGGATTTTCTGGTACTCTCTCCCAGCAGTGTATATTTCGAAGGATTGGATCTGTGCGAGTGAGGACCTTATCTTCTGTACTAGAAAACAATGAAACTGTAAGTAACGCCTATTATTTATCAGTGGCCTGAAATTCAACTGCAGTTCAATCAGAGCAACTTTCTTATACTTGGATGTAACAGATATGAGATATGGTTCACAATTCTAGTTTTTAGTGTTTTATATATGCATTTAATTTTAGTCTGGGACACATAAGATTTTATAAATCAGTATGACTGCGAAATTTTGGTGTTGCTACGAAGGAAATGTTCCTTGTGATAAGCACTTTCACGTTTTCCAAAATCTGCTTCCATGGTCAAGGATTGCTTGCAAACTGCCCTTTCAGTTGTTTTAAGATTTCCCTTTAAGAAAGCATTGAAGAACTTCATCCATATTACTGACTGAACTGCACATTGCATTCTCCCAGGATGCGTCTTTTGACATCGATGTCCAGATGGGCTCTGGTACTGGATTTCAGTATGAAGCTCCAGAAGCAAATTACACTGCTGGTTCAGTTACACTTCATTGTCCAACCACTGCCTCAAACGAAATTATAGCATCAGTAGCACTGGATCAAACAGCCTTGACAATCCATCAGGAGGATTATCAGACGTCCTTCATAAACAGTGGTACCTACTGGCATCAAATTTCAAGCAACTATTCCTATCCTATCTATAACTAAATGAATTTGAAGGCCATACGCTGAATGGTATTTTCTTGCAGGTCCTTCACTTGGTCACTGGTACGCGGAGCAAGAGCATCTAACGGCTTCTCAGTATGCATCTCCTTTCCCACTGATTATGCAAACTGGTGGTCCTGTTTTGTCGACACAAAGCAGTTTTAACATGGATGAGTTTTTCAAAGACCTCCCGCATGACAAACCTCAGTTCTGTGCACCCATTGTGAACAGCAGCGTGACAAAGCTGCCTGCCTGCCGTAGGTGGGTTAAATTGAGCGCGCTTGTCAAGTGGAAGGCTATAACGAGGGCTTCAAAGAGAGCAAGACTTGTGTTTGAGCAGGAAAGCTGGAGTCCCTGAGCAGTTAATACAAATGAAACTGCTGTTGATATTTTGTTCAAGTAGTAGTCTAAATTCTGTGCGGTGGCTAGTGGCTTTATTTATTGTATATTCATTCATTGTTTGATTTGTATTAATATTCGTTGTTGTATGCATGGCATTATTTCTTCCTGTGATGTACCATAATAGCAACCCACAGGTAACTAAGTTTGTGCCCCTATAAACACGGAGCATATGAGATAAGGGATTTGTTCTCAACTATACGTAGGATACATTATACCTGAACTAGCTAGTATAAATCTATGTGCCATGTGGTAACTCCACACTACTATGTTTTTGCTTTTTCTGCGGCGGCGACCTTATTCTCTATGCATCATATATTGATCTGCATGCATTATTGGTGCAGAAACCTCTAAGACATTTCTTGTTCGTCCCACAAAAACTGAATTACCTCGCATATTAAGGTTAGCTAGCGACCAAGGTCGATCCACTAGTGGATTGAGGGAAAACAAGAATTTTAGGCTTCTTTACCTCCTTTTTACCAAAATCAACCATGAATTTGTTGATAAGATTATCATGCCCACTGAACTCAAAAAATTTGGCTTGGTCAAACATTATCTTAGCACATTCATCACATGTAATGCCAAATTTAAGAGAAGTTTCATCATGTTTTACCTTAGATGAAGATGTAGTAGGAAGAAGATCGAAGATTATACCATCTTTGATTTTCTTGATAGCTCCTTGCTGATCCACCTCGAAGCATGCCAGGTCACTCTCTAGAAAGGCAACAACAAGGGCCTTCCACCCTCTCCTTCTGTATCTTGTGAATCTACTCACGAAGCTGATTGTTCAAAAGGCTTTGAGATGTGCTTAGGATTTCTTGGACATGTAATATCATTCTTCTTTAACGTCTAAGATTGTAGTAGATTAATTTTCTTACTTCCCCAATGGAGTCTCCAAAAAGTATGTTGAAAAAGTATGTTGACACTAAACCAGGCCAACACACTAGCAAGGGCTAGCTAGATCACCCAAGGCCGCACACAACTTAGATATGCAGCGAAGTTAAGGTCTAAATGGTGAGGCCGACCACCAAGTCGACAAGGTTGATTTGACACTTGTTCTTTGCTAGGAAGACCCACTGTAGAGGAGCATATGAGCATGCCTTAAGATGAGCAAGTCCACCTAGAACGCCAACAAATCTTATCAAGAGAAGTGTTGGACAACAAGGGGGTTGGAAGAGCTTGAGGTAGAAGATAAAAAGTATGATATATTTGTTTTCTATTGATTGGTTAGATGGATCTCTCAATCACTTGTGATCCTATCATATAAATAGAACAGAGTGGTCTTATCCTAATAGGAAACTTATTCCACATGCAATCCACATGATCTCTCAAGATCGGATGAGTTTCTAAAGAAAAATTATGATTTGCCTAACAAATAGACAAAATTGGCTCATGCCAGTTCAAAATTGGTATGGACTTGTTGCAAATAGTGTCCACAAGCATTTCTCAGACAAACCGGCCTAAGTCGGTTTCAGGGGCAAATTGAAGCTAGCCACCATAGCTACTAGGGCTTTACATATTACACAATGGGGCTCAACATTTGTGGCGAGTAGTGATCAATAATAGTTCTTTGTAGGATTTGTAGAAATTTATCAGATTCGCTTGACAATGATAGTTTTTTCTATGCTTTCTCCAATTTAGCTAATTCAATTCTAATTTGATCCTTTTGTTTGCACATGAGTTTCCTATTCATGTTCAAATCTTCCAAATGTACATTGGCTCTCAATATATAGTGAAAGGAAACTCCTATTATTTGGGCTTGTCTTGTCGATTTTCAGCCATTAGAAATACTCAGTGCTCTAATAGTGATATATTTTGTATGAGATGATATCTAGATGGCTCAATGTGTGTTAGCTGCTTGCAAGATTCATTTTTGTGTGGTGTGTGTTTTGGAAGGGATAAGTTTGTGTGTTAGTATATATAGGTATAAGGAAGACAATTAACTTGTTGGCTAGCTAAAGACACTACTATGGCAAGTGCCTTAGTTAGCCATGGTGAACTCTATGGCACTGCTAGCTAGGGCATTTGTCATAATTGAATTTGGCCACATACATTTCTCCTAAGGATCGATGCATTATTATCTATACAGATTTGGTGCCCTTTTATTGACTCACTTGCCCCTCATACACCTAATAAGGAAGCAATTGGGAGGGCAATGCAGACCTAAGAATGGAAAGGCCCCCATTCAGGGGTGTATCCAGCGGTGGGGCTTGTGGGGCTTCATCCCCCCTTTCTGCCTCTTGTGCAATGGAGCCCCTCAATTTTTATTGGAAGAAGAAGTTGAAGGAGAGGAGGTTGGAAAAAGATAAGAATGAAGAAGACAGAAGGAGATGAAAGGAGAAGAAGAAGAAGAAGCAAGCCCCCCACCCTTTTCATCACATGCTGCATCCTCCTACCATGGAGAATGTTTTTTTAATACCCACACAGGATCTACGACCTTGTATTAGTACATGCAAGCTCACCCAAATCGCGAGCACCCAACACTGTTACAAACTCGGGGAGGGGATTAGTCCATATCCAAGACTGACCTGGGTCCCAACTCATACCCATAGTAGCGAGTTAATGATCGAGCAACATTATTACAAGTTCTAGAACATGAAAAACATTATTGAAGCTTTTATGTAAAACACTACGCAAGTCGGAATGTATTGTTCAAATAACACCTCCATCTATTACCGAATGTCTTATTCAAATAACACCTCCATCTATTACCAACCCTGGGAAAAGTCAAGGATATCAAGAGCTTGAATTTCTAAACTAATGCTCCCAAAACCCAAGATCTCCCATACATTTTTACATTGGTCATCATCTTCCCCTTCCCATCACCGCACCTAGCAGGCCCATTCAGAAAGATTTATCCTAATAACAACTCCTGATGGATTCCTTAACTTTGATGTCACAACCTCCTCTCTAAAAATCTTTAGGAGAGACGGGTGTGCTATTTGTATTTCTTTGTCGAGCTAGTTTTGTAGGCCTATGGAATTTATTTTCTTGGTGTTTTGTTTTCTATTTTGGTGGTTCCTCGTATATGAAAATTTAAGTTTCAGGATGGGTCACACTTTAGTTCATTCAAACTTTTTTAGTTTCATTGAAGTTTATAAAAATATCAGCATATGTAATTACAAAATTTGTTTTAATCAATATTTTATAATTTATCTTGATAGGTGTATTTATGTAGGTGCTAATATACATTTTTTCCTAAAAACTTAATTCATTGTGAGAACGTTCGTACGAAATATCAAATATAATCGTGATATGATAGATCTAAGGAGAGAGTGCATGAGAAAGAAAACGGAGAGGAAGAAAGCATCTGATTTGGGTTCCTATACTAGTAGAATAGTCATATTGCGACACATATCAAACTTAGAAGAAGGGAAGTCATTAACACTAACTTTCCCTGCAATAAAAATTTGGTAAATAATACAACAACCTTAGCCCTCAAGTGACGGAGGGTTTTACCTCTGTTAAAAGGAAATAAAATGGGAAAACAAGCTAAAAGGAAATAGAAAAGACAATCGCAAAAGAAAATGGACCATGGCTGGTACACTAGTAATTTCTCAAAGACTCAACAAACTAATCTTGTGTATTTCAACTATTATGACTTGACTGATGACCACCTACGACGACGACATAATATCCTCCTTCTCTTTGTCTCACATTGTCCAAAGTAAGAAGAGGAGATAGCTTCTTGAACCACATGGATCTCGCCTTACATCAAACCACATGGATCTCGCCTTACATCAACGAGCATATGTTACGGTTCTCATCACTGAAAACGTTGTCATGTTGGAGCGTCAGGGGCATTGGGTAGCACATCGGCGGCGGGTACTGCTGCTGTAGGTTTCCATGCCCATTGCCATACCCCATCAGCTGGTACCCGGTGCTACCAGTCCCATAGTGGGCATTCTGGTTGTGAGGGAAATGGGCATTCATCATCATCTCGTGCTCCTGTTGAGGCTGCACCATCTTGCTGTATGGCTGTTGCGGCATTGGGTTCCTGGCTACCTGCTGCATTATCTCCATGCCACTCCTTCCAGCACTACCAGGATAGAATCCATTATTCCCAGGCAAGCCACTAGTAGGCATACCACGGCCATGTTTAGCACCACCACCATATGGCTGCATGTTATATCCATCCAACTGGTTGTAAGGACCCTTCGACATGCTGCCCATCTGGTCCATGATCGGGAAGCTTGTAGGGGCTGTAAGGTTGGGCCTCATCATTCCCCTCTTCGGTGGCGCTACCGCGGTACTTCCACCCATCATCTGGTTGCCTACACCAACACCAATGTCTTTCTTAGCTTGGCCATGATTGTTCTTCTTCAGGCTACCCAGGGCACTACCATTGTGCAGTTGCTGCCCAATGGTGTCATCATGCTTGACTTGGCTGCCTGCAGCATCCTTATTGATGGTTGCTGGAGGTGTGCCGATGGGTTGAGGAGGAAGCTGCTTCTCCCCATTCAGCATCCACAGCCTCTGCTCAATCTGTTGTTGTATATTTGGAAGATGTTGCTCCGGTGTCGGTGTGGGTTGAGGTAGCACCATTGTTGCAGCATTCGTGCCACCACTGCTTCTAGCACCACTGCCACCATTGCTGCTGGCTTCACCCTGGGTCAGATCCTTGACCCCAGCATCCTTCAGCTGATCACCCCTGGAACTACTACCAAGCTGGGGATTTTGGTGCTTGCTTACCACAGCTTGATTTGCATCCCACAACTGGGCAGACATGCTACCCTTCTTCAATTTCTTGAAGACAGTATCCATGTCCATGACTCCGGTTATAGTTACTTTCCCTTGTTGCCTATCAACACTGGTTTGGTAGACACCTGTGTAGATTAATCCAGCACATTTATCTTATATAGGGGAAAAAGAGTAGAAACATGGGAAAAGTAATATGGCTGAACAGAAGCATGTAGCGATTGTAATAAAAACAAAAGAATACAATAATTTGTGATTTAGAAGTATTTCTTTTTCTTACCATCAATCTTACTCATTATCTTCTTGATTTTCTTGACGCATCCGTGACAGTTGATATCAACTTTCAGGTCACAGGTCTGGGAACAAAGAGAGAAAATTGTTAAGGAACAACAAAAGAGTTGCAGGACACATGCACAACAAGATCAATGATGATTGTTCAGTTGCCTGCCTGATAACAACTACAGCAAGCACAAGAAGTAAAATATATGGAATGCATGATATGAGAGGGCTGTTGCTTGAGTTGAGAGGTAGCGCAAAAAAAAAACAAAAAAAAAACCCTCACCTGCACCATGAGAGTGGTCTCCTTAAGCATCCTTGATCACCTCAAATGCTGGAACCTTCAAATCGCCTATTGGATTCTTGGTATCTGCTTTTTGTTCACAATGAAAAGGTCAAGGTGAGACACTCAGATCATCAAGCGAGAGAGAGAGAGAGAGAGAGAGAGAGAGAGAGTAGGGTTTCTGTGTCAGGAGACAGAAAGAGTCTAGGATTCTTGGTTGATCTTACCCCCAACCTTATTTTGCTAACAAATAGGCCCTCATATCTTATAATTAATTAACTTGGGTACATGTAATCATGAAGTCACATGCAAAATTATATGGCAATCAACAAATATCAAAGACAAATTTACAAAATAAAAGAAGATGTACCATATTTTGCGAGATCACACTTACACATCAATAAAATCTAGATAAAAGATTTTTATATCTAAAATTTTCCTTATTTATCCTATTCTACAGAATAAAACATTAAATAAATCTTTATTTCACATGACTAGGCATAGCTAGCCTACACCAAACATTGCCAAAGGCACATGAGGTTTATTTCAATTCAGGCCGGCTAAGGAAGCACACTCAAATCAGGAAGAAGAAACAAGCACAGCATGAACGAAGAAACATGTCTTCTAGAGAGATGGTAGTTATGTGTGTTGATGCCAAAATCCCGCTAAACAACAGGAGCTCTAGACATGAATACTGCCTATGAATACATCATATGATTCACAAGAGATAATTATAGCCTGGTGGATCTTGGGAACAATTTCATATCTTGCAAATAAAAAACACACATAAAGAATAGATCCTGGGGAGATAGATAGCAAACCCATGTTAGAGTTATTTGCAAAAAATAAACCATGGGTGAGGCTTGTCAAACGCCAACTGTGTTTGCCTACCAGAGAAAAATATGCACTCCCCAAAGGAAGAAGATACTACCCCTACAAGTATCTACGATAATCTAAGCACATGAAATGAGTTTATGTTTGCCTACCTTTTGTTTCCGTGAGAACACCTTTGGCCCTGAAAGCTGAAGGCTTTTTTTTTCTTTTTTGATCTTCCACAAATTCTGTGAAATATGGTTCTTGTGCAAATGAGTAGCGAAGGAGGGGGGTTTAAATAGGCTAAAAGTGCAGGCTGTAGGTGTTGAACATGTGAACATGACATCATGTTCAGATTATACAAATTAATGTTGGGTTATCTTTAGTTTTCCTATTTTAGTCCTTGTCCTCTTGTAAATTTTACACACTAGTCCCTCTGTACTTATATTTAGTAGTTAGGCCATAACATGCACTATTCACCTATACAATTGATTAGCCCATTTACATACTACACAATAGTGTACACCATATCAGTTTAATAGGTCGTTTATTAGCCTCTTTAAATAATCATTCTCTGTGTTTAAGTGTCCATTTAGAACAATATTTGTGGCTAAATGACAAGTGACCACCTATTTACCTTTTTGAAATCAGGATAACAATGAGAAAATGTTGCATTCTAGTATTGAAATCCTAATGTCTAAGCTAGTTAAATTTTACCTTTAGCTATATATGACAATAAACCATCAATGACATAAAGGTTGCATCATGTTCTTCAAGACTGCCATATGCTATAGATGATCTATGTGACGATTACATTGAGCCATTACATGTTTCATGGAAAACATTATTGCTTGCATGTGAGAAACATGCATTCTACGTAAGGATCTTGTTATATCACTAATATATTTGTCGCATTTAGAGCGTTACATCATCTTGCATTAGAAAACATACAACATATGGATCACGTGATACAGAAGTTCGCTTAGCTCGATGTAGTAATGCATCTCATTCTCCAAAAAGAGAATATGATGTATGGGGAGACAATGTCAGTTGTGGAGTGCTTCTCGCAATGACTCCACACGAAAAATATATCAGGTAGGCTATCTCTACATTTGGCAAAGTTGCTAGAATTGGTTGAAATGTATTAAAAGTTGTCGTTAGTCGTACAATAACACTTACTCAATGAATACAAAGTTTTATGCATGTCCATGACGCGACATTGTTTATACACAAGAATAAAGCGGTCAACATCGTCTTCGAACATACAAGCTATTCATCACAAATATCAATGAGACTTTCCATGCATAGATCAATGTCTCGAATAATAAAATCAATTTTATGGAAAATAAACTATGAAGTGGCATAAGCTCTTCCAACTGTGGAAATGTTTGTTTAATCAAAATTTGAGTTAGCCCATGTGCCATCTTGTTCCAATGAAATATTGTTGGGCAAATTTCATCCATTAAACATAGTTATATATTTATTGTCTATTTAAATCAACAGCAGGTTAACCAATGTAGTTAGTCGTGAATAATCTTTAAAAGGGGGGCTTGAATGATAAAGGCCATAGAGGGGATGCACAAATTCATGACCCTAGTAATTATCTACGGTCTGATGCACTTCTAAACATCATTGTCATCTTAGATATGGTGCATGAGGTCATAGCATCTGGTGCAGCCTACAGGAGCGCTTCAGCATTTAATTCATGCTACCATAAAAAAATCTTAGAAGATTTTACAGCTAATATTTTTGATTTGTTGCTAGAATTCATTGCCACTGCTAGAGATACGCATATGAAGTCTGCTATATATAGCTAGACTAAGGAAGAGGTTCATAAGTATTGCTATATATTTATAATTTAATTGTCTGGTATTAAATTCCTGCATATATATATATATATATATATATATATATATATATATATATATATATA
>DXKC01014245.1:0-22287 GCA_031170775.1 Cymbopogon citratus
TCTTGTTGGCCAAGCCGACGGCGGCCAACACGCTTCGAAGCATGGCGAGAAGGCGAGAGGTGGTGCTGCAACTTTTCTTTTCTTCTATTCTAATCTAAAGCAACGGAACAGGTTTTACAACTTTTCATGGCAGCTAGTTTATGTCGTTCTTGACGAGAACTCTGATATCCGATTTGGTTGCGTCGTTGAGTTGGATTTTGATATATTGGAACCATGACATATACCAGCATCCGTGTGAGCCCATAAATTATTAGTGTTTGGAGAATTTTTATGAGTGTTGGAAAGAACATGAGCCTTCATCTATAAAAGTTCGATGTTCCCATGTAAAAATACTTAGAAGTACCAAATAAATGCTGGTGCGCGGTACACAAAATAACGTAGGGCCCGTACCAGAATTTATGGGCCTTCATCTATATTTCCTTTCTTTATTTAAATTTTTTCTGTTTAAAATCTGCAATTCGTATTTCCAGTCTTCGCTCAACGGTAAAACTGGAATGTTCCAAGCCACCTTTGCGACTACAAATGTTTCTCTAAAATTGCAAAGGCTCAATAAAACATTATCCAAGGAGGCCACACAACGTTCTGAGCCTTCATTTAATTTTCGTGAGAAATCCAAGTATATGTGACCCCAGCAGTTCAAGCTCAAAACCCAGGACTCGCACATAACGCCCCTAAACACTCGACCCCAAAGTTACATATATGACTAAATCCCAAAATATTATTTTAGTGTATTCATTCCAGCTGATTTTGAATTGGAGATTGAGGGTGTGTTGGGATGAGTTGTGGTTTTCCAAAAGTTGTTCTAAGCTGTCGGCTGTAAAAAGTTGTTCGTTCGGGGCTGTGAGAAATTAAAAAGTCGTTTGGTTGATCTATCGACCGTGGCTAGCTTCTGAAAAAACCGTCAAGTGGACCGCACATGTCAACCATGTGTCATCCGGTCAGTGAAGAGGTGTTGGCTGAGGTGCAGATGGAAATATGGGGCTGCAGTTGGAGCTTCGTCAGCCGAGAGGACGGGTGAGGCCAACCACATAGGTATAGGCACGCGCCAGCGCCAGTCATGAAATCTTGGACAGCGGGCGGTGACGGGTAAATTCATGAAATCTTGGCTCCCGCAGCCAGTGAAAGACAGTAAGAACCTCTGTGAGAATTACACTGGGCCAAAGAAGCTGCGGGCTTGCCCCACTATGGTTGGGCTTTTGGCTTTTGGATCCAAAAGTCTAACCAAAAGCACCCTTAATTTCAAAAATAGATTCAAATGAAAAAAGTTTAAACTACAAAGTCTTAGATGTCATAGAACACTACAACTTCATTTAATTTTTTTCCCATAGGAGCTCATTTGAGAAATTTTTTAAAAATATGAATTTTATAGTGATTGAATTTAATACATAATTTTTCTGCACCCAAAAAATGATTCTAAATGAAAAAGCTTTCAACTACCAAGTCATAGATCTTAAAACTTAATTCTACTTATTTGTAGTGGCGTTGGGTTAAGAAGACCACCAATATAAATATAGTTTATTGATTGTCAGTAAAAATCATATATAACTAGGAGGACACTCCGCACGTTGCTACGGGAACTATTGATTTAGAATGAAATCTAACTACTCGTATAATTCTTAGGAAGAGATTAGCTATTTTAAACTAATGTTAGTGGATATGTTGCCATGCTGATGTGGATAACTAAATATATGTTAGTGGATGATGTGTCTCGCTGATGTAGATATTATTATTGTTTGTGCTAGTAAACTTTAATTGCAAGTGATAGTGGGCTTATGAGGTGGACATCTTGCATGAGTGATAGTGGGCTTATGAGGCGGACATCTTGCATGTCAAGAGAATTGCTTAGCGGGGTTTGTTCTTATAAGAGTTATATTATGCGTGCACCTAGATATGGCCTGAACCTAAGGAAACAACGAAAAACACAAATTTAAGCTGGGCATATAGTGGTTCTTGTGGCGACTATACAATATAAACCGTTAGTAACCATTAACCAATAGCAACCATCAGTGAAAATCAACTGTGTGGTAGTGAAAACTAAATCCAATTAAATTTTGAATCATGTGTGTGCCTGGGTCTCCATGCAATCTCGCCATTAAGACGCCCCCCAACGGGCGCTTGGGGGATAGATGGTCCCAGCGAGAGGAAGTAAAAACACACCTACCAATAATCCATTCAATAATAAAGAATAAACTTTGTATATAATCTCGTCAATTAAGTGGTAAAAATTTAATGAAAATGAAAGTACCAAGAAGTACCAATGGTACTTTTCGAAGCATCGTCTTTCCGTAAAACGAATAGTTTTTTCAGCCTAAATTTGTTTAAGCAGGTTTTCATTAGAAGCACATATATATAGAGAGAGAGTTATAGAGAGAGAGTTGTTGATATGGTTGTTATATGAATAGTATAATAGGGAATTTGTATAAAACAAATTGTATTTGAAATGGGATATCTGCGAGTATGTACCATTCTTCAGACCATGAATGATGCATCCTCATGTTAGTGACAACTTTGTCCTATAGTATAGCCGCATCTTCATGCAGCACAGTCCGTGTATATGGCGATGTGGTAAAAAGGGGTTTTTGATTTGAAAATAAGTCGTGCAAAAGGCTGCATCACGCATATTTTATAGTTTTTTCCTCAATGCTTTGAAAATAAAGAAAACAGAAATCTGACAAATTATAAAATTTATTTATCTTCAGACTTATACATTAGTTACTCACCATCAGGTCACTTGTGTATGAAAAGGCTTGATTTTTTTATACCGTCATTAAGATTGACTTGCATCAGGTTTACTCGGTTGTAAGCCCAAATACGCCTGTGCCCAACTGAAAAAATAATCTGAACTCTATTTCATTTTTTTAAAATTACACACCATCCTTGCCATTATATTATATTATTATCTTATCTTACTATTATTAATTAGAGGCTCCAACGAAGGCTCCACATTAACTCTCACTAGACACGCTAAGAAAAAACTATAAATACTAGTAATTCTCACATCAGAAACATCCAACCATCAAATCTCCATTTTTAACCATCAGATCTATTTTATTTTCAAATAAAAATTACCACCTCTCCATTACGTAGATAATAGTTAAAAATAGACTAAATACGCCTGTGCCCCAGCTGAAAAAAAAATTCTGAACTCTATTTCATTTTCTAGAATTACTCACCATCCTTGCCATTATATAAATAATAGAGTAAACAAAATCTGCATTACAAGAAAAGGCTTGGATTTTTCTATTGTCATTGAGAGGGCCATACCAGCACGTTAGTTTGTTGGTCGCCCAAAATACGCATGTGCCCCAACAGGTAAAAAAAATATCTAAACTCTAGGTATGAGATCTACCTCGAAAACCTGCTGAAACATTCAAAGATGCAACAACCGTGATGGATGAATGAGAGGATCACCGAAGGTGACTAACTGTCTTGCTTTTCTGCGGATTGTAAGTAGTTCATCCTTTTACTCGGGTCTTAATTCTCTGCATATTTGGTCACCTGGAACTGATGGCACTTTTATCATCAGATTGCTTTGGATTTGATCAAGCTTCACCCTTGCTTATCGAAGTAGTAGTTTGTGACTCCTTGATGCATGGGCCGCCTGTAGTCCATAGGGAGCAGACATGCATGTTTGCCAAGTTAGGGAATAGGATGTAATATTTCTTTTCTCTATAAAAAAACCGCGGTACCTACTAATTAGTTACCTATTGTTCGTATATCAGAGGGATTGGAGATCAGATAACTAGGTCAGGGATCGTTCAAGTGGATGAGTAGGATATATATAATCAAAACATCTATATCCCTTAGAAGTCTGGACAACTAGGGTTCTAAGTTTTACTCTCTTTTGTGCCTATATTATGAATTATGTCGGTATGCTATTTAACTATTTATATTATTGTAATGTGTGCACGTTTTGAACTTAATCTTTGAATTTATGGCTTATCATATGGAATTATGGGATTGCTTGGTTCACTTTCAAATTTTCCCATGCCAAAGTTTTGGCAGGACAAAAATTGGCAAAAAATTGGTTATAGATTTGGCAAGCCAAATGTGAGAGTTTGGCAAGTTTTGGTAGCAAGCTAAATACTAGCCAAAATCATGGCTTTCAACTACGCACAACAAGGAATTCTATAGTTCTGAGTTTGTCCTACTATTTCATCATCCATTGACCAAGGTATGGCCTTCTTGCTAAATTCTCATTACAATTTAATTTGATCTAGAACTAGCTAACAAATATTATAATCTCTATTATATAAGACACATACTACAAACCAACACCTTCTAGGCTTTGATGGCACACACACAATGCTATCAAAACGGTGGCGACATTTACTTCAGTACCTATGATTTTGCCATGTACTCAGGTGCTCTCCAATCGATCTTCTTTCTTCTATATGCATATTGAAAATCCTGTTCACTCATTAGACACCATAATCTTATTCATGTATGCATATCACATTCTTTATTAAGACAACATGAGTTGAAATCCTGCTTACTCATTAGACACATAGAGATGAATATTATATGATAGCAGCAGGAAATTCTTTGTCCTTGAATCAGGGTATTCAGAAGAATAGGTTGTTCCAGCTAGATACCGTCAAGAATTCCTGACTATTGCATGAGAACAGATTCATGTTAGAAGTATTTGGTGATAAATAAACTACCTGTCTCTCTTTTTTTTCTTTTGATTTCTCTGATATTTCATAAAACGAACTTTCTATAGATCCCCTCCAATGATCAATTCTCGCTCCGGTAAGTCCAACATTGATTCCTTAGGACATGTCAATTGGACAAATACGCCCATAGTGACTCGGATGAATACATATATGCACAATCACACACCCACAAGCATAAAATAAATAGTGGTATTTTACTATTACTAACTGGTGGAGGCTTCAAGCCTTAACATTAATCCTTACCCGACACACTAAGAAAAAAGATAATTAAAATACTAGAAATTTCACATTAATCAGAATTTGTCAACTGTAGCAAACAAGATACACTCGGTGTGCCAAAGTATTGGTTTTATAAATGTGATAGTCTAGAAAATAGTGACTTTGTTCCCGTGTGTCCAATGGTTTTCATTAGTTTTCATTGATTGAAAGATAATTCTAAATAATCTTATCCACGTCTAAGGTATTCACATGTCATTTATGAACTATAATTTAAAATACCACCATAATTTAAAATATCACTCATTTAAAATAACTGTCTAAATTTATAAGTAAACAATTCACCTCTATCGCTATGAAATCCACATGCATGCATGTGTGGTAAATATATAATATATGTTACATGCAAAAAAAATATTAACAACTCATATACTAATGGTACAATAATTATAATATTAAAAACAATGACATATATTATATATAAATTTTCACTTTAGATATATTTATTCCATTTAACTAAATTACTCTAAAATAAATCTTGATGAGACGTTTAAACATATTGAATGTAGGGGAGCTTACTGCAGACCACATGCAGCTATATGTCGCTAACCCTTGGGATTAATTTATATTGAATAATCAATATAAACTTAATAGCCCCTTTATTATTGGCTACACCATTCTTGATTTCACTTCAATGTATGACACTAATCTTAAGTGAGTGATGCAATATGTTAATTACTATATATTCCATTGTAGTGTTTATTTTGTAGTTTGAGCTAGAGTCCTTAGGTATAAAAGATACAATAACAATTTTAAATTAACTTGTGGTTAAAAACCTGTAGCCGGGGGGCTTTGCCCCGCGGTTGTTCCTCAAAAAAATTATTAAGACTAAACTTGAAAATCAGAATCCTAGTTTGTGGCATCATAACATACGAACTGCAACAAGACACTATAGTTTAAAATAAAGTTTCAACTGAATGCATATACAAGGTACACAAATGTGTTATGTAAAGGAAAACTATGATATATGGACGCAAAAATTTATAGCATAGTATTTGTGATTGTTTATCTCAGATGGATAGAGTTGATGTAAAACCTACTATCCCATAAAATCAACAAACATCGCAGGAAAAATAAAATCAGCAAAGTGAAAATGTGCAATTTAAGATTGATAAACAGAGGTATTAAACAATGACTAATGCTTATGTCTTACCCGTGCTCCCCCACGGATTGATGGGCTAGTGAATGAGAAATTTATTAAGAGATTGCAATTAATTAACTGCCACCTACTGTAGCTACAGCTACAAAAAGCCAGAGTTGCTGTCAAAAGAGGCTCATGCAGCAAGCAGGGAACACATGCGCGGCCCAAGGCATCTTTTCTTTCTCATAACACTTTTGATATAATTGAGGCATCTTGTATTTAATCAAGATACAACATGTGCGCATGGCTACCCTGCTACTTCAAAAGATCAACGAACAATAGGCACCTTGTTCTTTAATTTTTAGGTAGCTTTTCTTTTGTGATGCATCTCTATATCGTTGCACCAACAGGAGCTAAAGATAAATATGCTCCCACTGTAGTCTTTGAGAAATTGAGTACCCCACAGAAAAGAATACAGTAAACAAGGACCGGAAAGAATAAAATAAAATAGTCATATCACAAAGAACCAACCATCACATCATGGTGCATACACAATGCTTGAGGTGCGCCCTGTAGCAGCATAGTATTATTTTGTTAGAAAATATAAAATAGTAACACAACAAAGAAGAGGGAAAGAACCAACTATCACATCATGGTGTAGCAGCACGATGGGTTCCTGTAGCAGAACTGTAGCAACATAATGCTATCTTCGTGGGAAAATGATAAAACATACACATCACAGAGAAGAGGGGAAGAACCAACCATCACATCATGGTGTAGCAGCATAATGTGTTCCTGTAGCAGCATAATGGTATCTTTGTGAAAAAAGATAAAAAGTAAATATAAAGAAGACGGAAACAACCAACCATCACATCATGGTGGAGCAGTAGCAGCATAATATGTTCTTTGTACGTTCCGGTGGTGGCAAAATGATAAAACATACACATGACAGAGAAGATGTAAAGAACCAACCATCACATCTTGGTGTAGCAGCATAATGTGTTCCTACAGCAGCATAATGGTATCTTTGTGGAAAAAGATAAAAAGTAAATATAAAGAAGAGGGAAACAACCAACCATCACATCATGGTGAAGCAGTAGCAGCATAATTTGTTCTTTGTACATTCTGGTGGTCACATTGTGGCATTGTACCGCTGCAACATTGACATTTATCCTACTCCATCCGAACCCAAAAAAAAAATACAACTCCGGCATTCAAAATTTGTCAACAAAAGAATCTATTCTAGCTACGAAAGACTATCCATAATTCCATCTGTGCATTAATTGTCCATGCTAATATTATTTATCTAATAAATGTCACACCCAAATTTTCAAGGAACAAAATAGGAATTATAAAAAGCCTTATATGCACCCCAAAATCAATCGCACATATAAGTTGACAAATCTCAAAGAGTATAATCACATAGTGCTTATTACATAACGAATGAATAATCATCTCAAAATCTTTAACAAAAAAATAGTAACTAACTGTAATGCAGAAACTCCATCTCAGGGACTAGTTGACTCCAAGCTTAGTACATATCACGATAATTCACATTCCAGTATTGATCTGTTACCCATCCGGTATTTTCTAAATATTGAAATATAAAACAAGCGTAAGTACATGCCATTCTAAACAAGCATAACATGGGGTTGTATGAAGCTCCAATAAGGTTGACACTGGTTAAACTGCGGTAAGCTTTTAATAGATAAAGTTTTATCCTAGCACTGGTTAGGGCATATTAATAAGATTTCCAAACTCCAGGAAGGCAATATCAAAATTCTTCCACTGCTGTCCATCGGATGGGTGCCATAGCATGCCATCGTCCTTCTTGCGGTCAGCTATGCCAGGACATGAGCTTGCCATCCTCTGTGTTCCTGAATAGTGCACACAGGCAGTCGGTCAAAGGTAGGTATCACATGAAGGTGTTGGACTTTTCCTGCGCATGTATCCCTCTTCTTCCTTGTCTTGCCGAGCCCAGATCTGCTTGGTTGCACTACTCTTCTTGGCCCCTTCTTCTTCTTTGGACTACCCTGCGAGGCCTTGTCTTCTCTGCTTCCACGCAACAACTAGTGTTCTTCTTGTACCGACTGAAGCAGCAGTGCGGACAACTCGTCAACTTCTCATACTTGCCCCGATACAGGATGCAGTGGTTAGGCAAACATCAAACTTTCTAAGTTTCATCGCCACTGGCCGGAATAGCTTCTTCGTCTGATAGGTATTGGCAGGCATATTGTTAGGCGTTCGGTACGTGGTATGAAGGTAACTCAACAGCTCGTTGAAGTTAGTGTCTAACCAACCATGTCGGGCCTTCATCATCAACAGAGTCTGATTAAAACGAAGCGCCATGCACTCCTTCGGACAACTACCATCGTCGTTATAGAGAGGATCAACTGATGCTTTCTTCATCTCTCTAAAATTCTCCAACCACTTCAGGTTACCAAACTCAACGCCGTCTTCGTCGATGTGGTTAACTAAATCGTCAAACAGCTAGACGTCCTCAGGTTCCTTCACAGTGGACTAATGCTCACCATCCTGACCGCCATCGCCACTGTCTGCCATGTCCTGGAGTACATCCTCCATCGTGATATAGTCATTGTCATTGTCGGCTGGTGCACCTATTGTTGAAGGTGGGACGGGTGCCGTCGTGGACGATGAGCTAACTCCAGACGATGCACGACCACTGACATCAAATCATTTTTCGCCGTGAATAGTCCACACCGTGTAGTCCTCGACAAAACCAAACCTAATCAAATGGGATTTCACCATGCCATCTTCATAGACTATCATGTTCTTGCAGTGAGAACATGGGCATATGGTCATCGTCCACTTTAGTTTCTCATGGTGAGTCTTCAAAGTGATAATGAACTTCCATACTTCGGTGAGGTACCGCGGATCACACACCCTGTTGATCCTATACATCCATTCGGACCTGTCCATGAGAGACCCGCTCGAATAAAGAGGAAACATAAAAAAAAACCTAAGTTTTCTCTCTCCTCCATGAACATAGAGATCTAGATCTAGATCTAGAGCTCACTCAAAAGTGACGAGAAGAGAGAGAAGGATGATGTGAGAGCCCTTACATATGTAACATCCTGGATTTTCACAACACCAAAAATACGAACCATCAAAAATTTTTCTTAAATAACCCATGATTGTTGTTTGTTCATGCTAGGAATCCTACCTAGATTGCACAAGTAGAACCTATGTTAGTGTATTGAGCATTTGCATGTTAATCAACTTGTGATTTGGGTCTTATTGATTTTATGTATTACTAATAAAATGAATCAACATTTATTTAATAAATGCCAAGCCTTGTGTGTATGGACAACCATTGGAAATATATCCCCAATAACCTAGTGACCCTAGTGGACCCCCACAAGGTATATATATACTTTTGGCAAATATGTATATGCATATGCAGTATTGACCTTGTGTATAGAAGTAAGAAAATAGAAATAGAAAAGGAGTTAGAAATTGACCAAGAAATGGCAAAGGCCCTTGCAGCCCAGGACCTCAGCTAGCCCAGCGCTGCTAGCCTGCCTGACCCGCACAGCCGGCCCACGCACCATGCACGGCCCACCTAAGCCGCAGGCCCAACGACTCGACCCGATCGGTCAACGCCGCATCACGACAGAAGTCGCCGCGCCCGTCGTTCCTCGCGATGCTGGTAAGTGGAGCCCGCCTGTCATCTTTTCTTCCCATCTCTTCTCTGCTTTGCCGATAATAACAGAGCACCACGGCACTGGAAATATCCCAAGCCAGGGCGCCCCGTCCGTCTTCCCTCTCTGCCGGCCAGCTGGCCAAGCCACGTGGACCGACAAGAGCACGTAGCTCGAGCGCTCTTAGGCACGGATGCCAAAAACGGCCATGTCATTGCCGCGCCCTTGTCCCCCACTGGTTCCCACCACTTTTGACCGCCGCGCCCAATTCCGTGATCGCCAAGTCGATCAGAGGGTCGTCGCGACGCGGAACTCTAGCCAGGATGCCTCACGACCGCCTGATCACCCCCGGACCCATCACAGTCGTCCGCCGCTCACCATGGGGAGCCGCTGGCTATAAAGCCTTTGAGCCCGGAGTACTAGGGTTCCCATCGCCCCGCCGCTGCCCCTGGTGGCTTGTCCAATTCTCCCAACCACCACCTAAGCCGAAGAAAGGAGAGGGAGAAGGGAGCGGAAGGAAGGAGGAGGCATTCCAGAGTAGAACAACACCGCCGGAGCTGCTGCCATCACCGTACGACCACACCAACACCGCAGATCTTCGCTGCACAACCACGCCTTGCCGGTTCCAGGAGAGAGGAGAAGAAGAAAGGAGGAGAAGCCGAAGAACGTCGCCGAAGTCGCCGAACGCCGTTTGAGCATGCCGGAGCGGAGGACAACGCCTCGATCGGCTACACCGATGAAGCTGGTCTTCCTGCAGGGCCTCGACCTTCCACTGCATCACCTCTTCACGGCCCTGCTATCCTTCATCACCGAAACCGACTGTGAGCACCCGATCCTTTCTTGCTCGCCGTTGTAGTTCACGCCGTCGCCGTGACCGAGCCCTTCCCCTGGGAAGAGCAAAAGGCCAAACCCTTTTATCCTCTTGGACGTATTCCCTTGATGCACACACATGCACAAGCCATCTACGGGCCATGTCGAGCCCCGTTGACACGGGAACACCGACACGCCCATGACCGACCGCCATGGCCACCATGGCCGAGGTCCGGCTACTGATGTAGCCCTGTTCCGCCTCGATGGTCCACTAGGAACCCCCATGAACGCCACCACGGCACACCAAGCATGCACGTACACAGGCTTTCCGGCCAAACCAGTCCACCGGCGTTTGAGAACACCGGCGTGGACCTTGTCCGCCCTGCACGCTCTCCATGGTTGAGCCCGGTCATGGCACTGCCATGTTCCGGCCAGTAGCAGCTCTTAGAGAAGAGGATGACCGCGGACTCGATTCCGCCAAGCCAAAAGGACACGGAAGAACCATGCCTTGCTCCCCGGCGGCCACTGGTTGCCTTTGCGCTTACCTCGACCAACGCGGCGTCGCGCTCCAGAGCGCCGCCGTGCCACGCACACCACAGCCGCGTCCGGTCGCCTCGCCAGTCGAGAGCACGCCGTTGATCTCCGCAAGGACCTGCCGATTTTAGCCACTGAGCTTAATGGCTAGAAAGCCCTCGCCTTCGCCGAACCACCGGACCACCATGCCGCCGGAGCTCGTCGCGACACCTTGTCGCAAAGCAGGCACTGCCGTGCCGTTTAGTCGCCGAAGAAATGGCCTATAGGGATCCATGAGCCACAAATTGCAGCACGGGAGTGGAACCAGGACCATACCGGTGCCCTGGCCATGCTCACGGTAGAGCCATGCGCCGTTCTGCTGCCGCCGCGGACGGGAGCTCAAGGAAGCTTCCACAGCAGCATAGAAAGCTTAGCCGACCCTGCCAGAACCTTGTGGAGCCCCTGTGTGATGGTTTGCCGGGACCTTTCCCCAATTTTGGGAAGGAGAACAACTGCTGGTTTCAAGTTGAGCCGCAGCCGTCGCCGCGTTCGCGGCCTTGCTGCCGGCGTGTTTCGATTGCTTCGGTCGCCTCCGGCCACCTTGCCTCGCCGGGGATGGCCGTCGAGCGTCGCTACCCTCCTGCGGACCCCCCAACACAAGCCAATTGAGGAGCCAACCCCCTCCAGAGGACCTCATCGCGCACGGCCACGCGCTCGCCGTCGCCTCCGCCACAGTGGATAGCCCCGTCCATACCCTGCCGGTCTGCTCTGTTGTCTTGACCATACCCGCAGAAGCACGCGGGAGCTGTTAGAGCTTCACCGGAGCCACTACGGAGTTCCAAGAACCCATGCCGTCGCGGCCTTGCTGTCCGTCGCCGCCACGCCGCTGCCGTCGGCCACCGGAGCGCTAAGCCGCCCTGTTGAGCCTACCAGCGTGCTCGCCAATCCCCTACGATGCCGTAGAGACCTTTGCCGCACTGCCACACCGCGCGCACATGAGCGAGCTCGCCGCCGGCGAGAAACACTGCTCCCCAGTTCAGAACAGAGGAGTTGGGGAAAAAGGAGGAACCGACCGCGCACGAGCCTAGTCTGCATGAACCAGGAGGAGTGGAAGTGCACACGGTGCACGGTGGACTGTCTCAGCGGTCCATGGACCCATGAGCCAGCCTATAGACTAGGGGCCAGCGAAACTGTTCGTCTGTGCACTGGATTCATCGTGGACCATGAGGAGAAGGAGGTAGGTGAGCCTGGTTCACCGCAAACCACGCCTGTGGTCCACCGGACCATAGCGCTCGGTCTACCGTGGACCGCCACCACGTGGACCAAGCCCAGTAGAGGCCCAGCCGTGCTGCGTGGACAGCTCCACAGCGTGACACGTGTCCGGGCCGCCAGGCCCAAAACCGGCCCAACTCGGCCCATGTTTGGCCCATAAAGCCCGCTAACGGCCCACCAGGGCCCGATAAAGTTTGACCGTTGACTTGGTCAACGATGTCAGTTGACTGGCCCCACACGTCAATGACCAACCACTCTGGCCCCACCTGTCATGGACTGCTGGCTGTCCCAGCCAATCAGCACACGCCACGTGTCACCACCATAATCAATCCTGTCTTTTTCTTTTTTAGAATATAATTAAATCTTGGAAAATTCATAACTTATTCATAGTAGCTCAGAAAAATATGAAACCAGTTTCTATATTTTTCTAAAATTATATTTTACGCCTTAGGCTTATGTTTGAGTGCATTTGGATTTATTATATTTCATTTGCTTCTTTGTGATACTCTATAGGAGTCACTAATGTGACTATTACGTCTCGATTTCAGCCCCAGAGGAGGAGCTGCCTGATAAGGACGACCCAGGAGTTGTGGCAGAACCTCCTAAATAGTATGGCCCACACGCACCTGTCATTACCACAATGGCTTCTGATAGCCATGCATGTGACCCAGACGACCTAGGAAGCTCTGTCGGATCTCCTCAGGAAACCTAAATCATCCACAATTGATAACTCATACCAGGATCAACAATGAAGTAACTAAAATATTACAATATTTGATACAAAACATTTAAATCGGAGTGTGGAAGAATTTAAAATAATAATGTAAATATCAATAATAAGTTACTTTTAAAACTTATCTTTTAATTGCGGAAGTCGAGTAGGACTACATGAGACAACTTAGGTAGGGCACCTAAGTTGGGAGAAGACAATCAAATCATGTCGAGCCCACCGATGTGATATGATTAGCAATCATCAGTCAAAACCCGCAACAAGGGGTTAACAAACCCTGAGTACAAAAGTACTCCGCAAGACTTACCCGACAAAAGAAAAGACTTTCAAGGATGTGCTTGCCTAATGGAAGATCAAGGTAAGGCTTAGCAAGAATCAAAATGTCTTTGCAGAAAAGCTTTTTCAAAGGTTACTATAACCATATTTTAAAAATTAGTAAGGATGACCCTATCTCTAGGTAATCCCTAAAATAGATCAAGTATTTATTATCCAACATTCCTTTATTCAAAAATCATGTCTCACTTGTATCTATGTTGCTGAACAGTTGGTTGGGTCTCCATATCCGAGGAAGCAGCGGCGATCCGAATCGATTTTACCCAGCTGGGGATCCCTAACCACACGACATATATAGACGCCACTACATATATCAACCTTCTCCAACGGGTCTCCGATTACTAGACTGGGTCCATCGCTATCTGAGAGTACAGTTACACCACATTCCGGCACTATGCCACGTGGGTACAAGCTACTCCCGCCATCTTTCCACTCCCAATACGAGGTTGTCCGTTTTAGTGATAGAATAGCCGTGATCAGGCTTGCCGGAGTATGCGGTTAGTTGCAAGTCACAACCATGAATCGGGCCAGCAAACGGGGTCCTGACTTAACTTGACATAGTTGAACACGTATATCGAGACTCATTTTTCGACATAAGTTCCAACTGGTCCCAATTTACTCATTGACTTTCATCAAAGCGTAGTATAAAACATTTTCTTTGAAATATATCTAAGCATGGCTAAGCATAATTACCATTTTGAAATAAGCAGTAAAACAGGTATCAAGGTTGATAGTTTAATAATCAAGGATGGGTAATATAGGAATTAGGTTATCTTTTATTTTCTCCAAATAGATAATGTAGCATTTCATAATCAAATGATAAAACTTTTCAAAACACAAGGAAGGGGTTAAAACTGAGGCTTGCCTTAGTTGCAGTGGTGGTTAGTTCTCGTAGAAATTTGAAGTAAGATCTAACGCCAATTCTGTGGATGGATGACATCAGCATCGTCGATGAATACCATTCTTCAACTCCGCGGACGGACGACACCTTGCCGAGGATTGATCAACACCAACCTCTTCCATTCTTTTTCCGCATGAACCATCTCTCTCATATATACTACACGTATATAATTTATGCATGTTTTAGTGGAATGGAATGCATGATATGATGCATGAAGGTGCATTGGTGAGAACATAACAAGATAATCAATCTTGAGTACAGCTTTCCTTCGCGATAAGGTTGCAATACAACAAACCCTAAAACCAATC
This sequence comes from Cymbopogon citratus, assembly GCA_031170775.1. NCBI lineage: Eukaryota > Viridiplantae > Streptophyta > Magnoliopsida > Poales > Poaceae > Cymbopogon > Cymbopogon citratus. Next base: position 14,563 of record DXKC01014245.1, read on the forward strand.
CTATCATCGCCATTAAATACTAATTACCCTAATTAACATCAACAACTAATTCTAAGTTTAATCATCAAAACACTTGCCATGCATCATCATCATATTTCATGATCCATAGACTTCACACAATCCAAAGTCACCCAATTCCTAAGTCATTTGCCTAAGTAATCAACTAGTTATTTAATTACTTAATTATTTAATTATGATAAAAGTATAACAAGGTATTAACAAGTCATTAGGTATGGGTCAAGTCATGGTAATGACCTATGAACAACAATCAATCCAAAAATCACACAAAAACCTAAAGTTATAAACATAAAATATAGATTTTTCTATTTATTTAATTAAGCATAAATTATGAAATAAATCAACTTTCTCATAATAATCTCAAAATTTTTGTGAAGCATCCCCATGACCTAAGATGATGGCAAAACAATTTTAATGATTTTTGGATAAATAATTTGGCCTAGAAAAATCATAGAAGGTTCATTTTTCAATTAAAAGAGGTAATTTTAAATCTTGAAACGACTATTCAAATTTCAAGTTTCATATTTTTTCTACATTATACATGCCATGAAAAGGTTACACAAAAAGTTTCATGATTTTAGGAGCTACCAATATTTTTCTATGAATTATCAAAGAAACAAGCATTTAAATCATTTTCTGAAATAAATAAATCAAATATGAACAGTGTCGTCCCCTACCTCCCGCCGTTGACCAACGCGAGGGGGACCTTTGACCCGCCATAACTTGACAACGGAGGGACCAATCTTGACACGGTTTGTTCCTATAGTCTCCTGACGACGAGGCGAACACATTGATATGCTCTAATTAGCTACGGAGCTGCAGAAAGACACTCGCCGACGGTAAGACCACCTCGGCGGCAGCGGCAAACGGCGGCGAGGGAGCCGCCGTGCCTGTGATGGAAAATTAAAGGCACCAATGACTCTAGGGGCTGACCCTAGATGCGATGCTCACCATGAATAGGCCGGGCTGACTCCGAAATGGAAGTTCGACGGCGAGGCGGTCGGTGGCGGCGAGCTCCGGCGGTGCGGCGATGTTCCCGACGCAACTGAAGGCCAAATGGCAATCCAAGATGAGAATGATGACCACAGGAATATAGCAAAACTTAATATGCCAAAAAGTAAGAAAAATGACCGACCAAAGGCGGAGGTTGACACTGACCACTTCGCGGCGGCGCTCTGGCCGACCATGGGGAAAAACGGCGATGCGCCGTGCGGCTTAGGAAAAAGGCGAGGCGCAAACTAGCTTAGAAGAGACATAAGGAAATTGCGAAACTTGTAATGTGATCAATTTGAACAAAGCAGGCTCGCTGGTGGCAGCGGCAAGCGGTGGAATGCGGCGGCGGTGGAAAACAGAGGGAGGGGAAAATAGTCGACGACGGCAACGGTGGAGCTTTATAGGCCTAGCTGACGAATGGGAAAGCTCCAACGGTGGCCTGCAATCGTCCTGGTGAGCTGGAGGAGGCTCGGGCGACTTCGAGAGGCGACGGGATGGCCGGTGGCGCGACGGACAAAGCCGGCCATGGCGAGAAGAGATAGGCCGAGCTACTGTTTCAATAATTTACGAAATTGCCATCCATTTCAAATTACAAATTACTCAAATTTTTTTATAGTAACTTGAAAATCTCCAAAAACAAAAGTTGCTCCAAATATTGAGATGAACACTTTTTCTTAAAGAAGTATGTTGAAATTCTTTCTAGATTTTGAAATCCAAATTCAAATTTGAAAAGGTGAAAACCCTAAACTACCCCTTTTTGATTTCTCAAAATTTTATAAAAGAACTTGAAAATCTTCAAAAACAAAGTTTTCATAACTTTTTGAGACCTTCAATTTTGGTATAGAAAATATTTTGAAATTATGCTTCCATTTTGAAATTTGGAATAGGGGTGACACTTTGGGTTTAAATCAATTTGAAATAACTTTAAATTTTATATGTAAACTTGAAAAACTTTAAACACCAAACTTGTTCATCTCAAGGATAGCACAAAAGTTGCTGTTTGGACCACAGTCAAAATATATATAGATTTTGAATAATAGAAAAGGGGACAGATATAAAATAGACTTTTAAAACTTTTTCCTTTATAATTCAAACCCAAATTTGAATTTCAACATAGAAATTGACTAACTAGTGATCAATCAAGCATTCCAAAACATAATTCAACCATACCATACCTATTTGGCTAAAACACATTCCATCTATATATATAGAAAATTATTAAATAAATGCATTTCACATTAACTAATAATAATACTTTACATGCATAAAATGACATGATTAACATTTTAATTGCATAGTAACATCGACGATGTTACAGCTCCTTCCCCCTTAAAGAAATCTCATCCTGAGATTTCCGAATGACAAAACCCATGGGGTAAATAATAGAAAAGGAAATATGTCAAGTATATGAATCTATTACAAGTTTATAAAACAAGAAGGATTAACTATAAAGCTATATTCGATATCAAAAGGTAATGGCAAAGTCAACAGATTTAGGAATCGTTGACAGAAATGTGACATGAACTTTTAGGATGTGGTGAGGGCACTTTAGTTGTGGGGCTATAATGGATCATGGTCTTCATCCTATGATACCTGCGCGCGCCCAGCAGAATCTTGGGTGCCTGGGTCACACAAGAGACCCTAGGTTCTGTCGTGGCACCGTGGTCAATGATCATGGCACCAATATAGGACACCATAATGGCAACCCTCAATTCAAAACATGGTGCAGATATCTGATGTCAAAACTTGGTCATCATCACAAGGTGTTTAGGAATTCAAAGGACAACTTTGAATCCCTAAGAATGTTGAGGGAGTGATAATACTCTAACTATGAACTATAATTGTAACAAAGATTCGATCATAATCACAAGGCGTTTAGGTATTTCAGAGATCAACCTTGAATACCTATTAAGTGTCCAAGGAATGAAAGCATCCTAATGATGGAGCATAAGGAACCATAATCTTAAACCTCGATAATAGCGAGCGCCCAGCAGTAACACCATAGAGGTGACCCCAGGTTTCGACGCTGTTACCTAAGTCATGGGTCATGGTACCCTAGAGGATACAATCAAAGTGATATTCGAGCAAGATATTCGTCATCACACGACATCAAGGAGGTAGTATGTGTCGAAGTTGAAGAGACTTAAGGCGTGACACATACTTAATAAAGGAATCAAGGATTCATACCAGGTTTGGGTTTTAAAGTAATGATATATATATCAAGGTGTATTCCACAAATCTCTAAGGATTAGAAACTTATGGAATAAAAGATTATCAATTAATAAACAAAACCCAGTATAGGATGAGATTTATCAATAGTAACTGCCTTCCATCCTAAGGGGGAAATTTTAAATGTCAATATATATTATGATGCAAGGTATGAGATATGCGCGTCCTATACGTCCTCTCAATGTTAAAAATATCTCATCTTCATCTTCATCATGTTGGTAAATTATAGTTAGGGCATTATATTATGCACTATCTTCACTGCCAAAGTTGGGTTATTGAAAAGGTCTTCTGTAGAGTTTCATCGGTGAAGTCGACTCTGTTTTTGACCTTCTATAGAAGAGTTGAAGAACCTCTTAACATCTTCTTACTTGAGCCATCGGCAAGTCTTTGTAAAGTCTTCTAAGTCTTCGTAAAATCTTCCAGCAAGAAAGAATATAGATAAGAATCTATTTTTATTTTGTTATTTTCAAAAACTTTTATATTATAAAATCATTTTGAAGTTTTCAAATGTAATATTGTAGTTGATCCATCGTATGAGCTCCGATACCAAGCTGTGGCAGAACCTCCTAAATAGTATGGCCCACACGCACCCGTCATTGCTGCAACAGCTTTTGACAGCCATGCATGTGACCCAGACGACCCAGGAAGCTCTGTAGGATCTCCTCAGAAAACCCGAATCATCCACAATTGATAACTCATACCAGGATCAACTATGAAGTAACTACAATATTACAACATTTGATACAAAACAATTAAATCGGAGTGTGGAAGAATTTAAAATAATAATGTAAATATCAATAATAAGTTACTTTTAAAACTTATCTTTTAATTGCGGAAGTTGAGTAGGACTACGGAAGACAACTTAGATAGGGCACCTAAGTTGGGAGAAGACAATCAAATCATGTCGAGCCCACCGACGTGATCTGATTAGCAATCATCAGTCAAAATCTGCAACAAGGGGTTAACAAACCCTGAGTATAAAAGTACTCCGCAAGACTTACTTGACAAAAGAAAAGACTTTCAAGGATGCGCTGGCTTAATGGGAGATCAAGGTAAGGCTTAGCAAGAATCAAAGTGCCTTTGCAGAAAAGCTTTTTCAAAGGTTACTATAACCATATTTTAAAAATTAGTAAGGATGACCCTATCTCTAGGTAATCCCTAAAATAGATCAAGTATTTATTTTCCAACATTCCTTTATTCAAAAATCATGTTTCACTTGTATCTACATTGCTGAACAGTTGGTCGAGTCTCCATATCCAAGGAAGCAGCGGCGATACGAATCGATTTTATCCAGCTGGGGATCCCTAACCATACGACATATGTAGATGCCACTACATATATCAACCTTCTCCAACGGGTCTCCTATTACTAGACCGGGTCCATCGCTACTCGAGAGTACAGTTACACCACATTCCGGCACTACGCCATGTGGGTACAAGCTACTCCCGCCATCTTTCCACTCCCAGTGTGAGGTTGTCTGTTCTAGTGATAGAATAGACGTGATCAGGCTTGCCGGAGTATACGGTTAGTTGTAAGTCACGACCACGAATCGGGCGAGCAAACGGGATCCTGACTTAACTTGACACAGTTGAACACGTATATCGAGACTCATTTCCCGACATAAGTTCCAACTGGTCCCAATTTACTCATTGACTTTCATCAACGCGCAGTACAAAACATTTTCTTAGAAATATATCTAAGCATGGCTAAGCATAATGGCCATTTTGAAATAAGTAGTAAAACAGGTATCAAGGTTAATAGTTCAATAATCAAGGATGGGTAATATAGGAATTAGGTTATCTTTTATTTTCTCCAAATAGATAATGTAGCATTTCATAATCAAATGATAAAACTTTTTGAAATACAAGGAAGAGGTTAAAACCGGGGCTTGCCTTAGTTGCAGTGGTGGTTAGTTCTCATAGAAATCTGAAGTAAGATCTGACGCCAATTCTGTGGATGGATGACATCAGCATCGTCGATGAATACCATTCTTCAACTCTGCGGACGGACGACACCTTGACGAGGATTGATCAACACCAACCTCTTCCATTCTTTTTCCGCATGAACCATCTCTCTCATATATACTACACGTATATAAATTATGCATGTTTTAGTGGAATGGAATGCATGATATGATGCATGAAGGTGCATTGGTGAGAACATAACAAGATAATCAATCTTGAGTACAGCTTTCCTTCGTGATAAGGTTGCAATACAACAAACCCTAAAACCAATCCTATCATCGCCATTAAATACTAATTACCCTAATTAACATAAACAACTAATTCTAAGTTTAATCATCAAAACACTTGCCATGCATCATCATCATATTTCATGATCCATGGACTTCACACAATCTAAAGTCACCCAATTCCTAAGTCATTTACCTAAGTAATCAACTAGTTACTTAATTACTTAATTATTTAATTATGATAAAAGTATAACAAGGTATTAACAAGTCATTAGGTATGGGTCAAGTCATGGTAATGACCTATGAACAACAATTAATCCAAAAATCACACAAAAACCTAAAGTTATAAATATAAAATATAGATTTTTCTATTTATTTAATTAAGCATAAATTATGAAATAAATCAACTTTCTCAAAATAATCTCAAAATTTTTGTGAAGCATCCTCATGACCTAAGATGATGGCAAAATAATTTTCATGATTTTTGGATAAATAATTTGGCCTAGAAAAATCATAGAAGGTTCATTTTTCAATTAAAAGAGGTAATTTTAAATCATGAAACAACTATTCAAATTTCAAGTTTCATATTTTTTCTACATTATAAATGCCATGAAAAGAAACAAGCATTTAAATGATTTTCTGAAGTAAATAAATCAAATATGAACAGTGTCGTCCCCTACCCCCCGCCGTTGACCAACGCGAGGGGGACCTTTGACCCGCCATAACTTGACAACGGAGGGACCAATCTTGACACGGTTTGTTCCTATAGTTTCCTGACGATGAGGCGAACACATTGATATGCTCTAATTGGCTGTGGAGCTGCAGAAAGACACTCGCCGACGGTAAGGCCACCTCGGCGGCGGCGGCAAACGGCGGCGAGGGAGCTGCCGTGCCTGTGATGGAAAATTAAAGGCACCAATGACTCCAGGGGCTCACCCTAGACGTGATGCTCACCATGAAAAGGCCGGGGCCGACTCCGAAATGGAAGTTCGATGGTGAGGCGGTCGGTGGCGGCGCGCTCCGGCGGTGCGGCAATGTTCCCGGCGCAACTGAAGGCCAAATGGCAATCCAAGATGAGAATGATGACCACAGGACTATAGTGAAACTTAATATGCCAAAAAGCAAGAAAAATGACCGACCAAAGGCGGCGGTTGACAGTGACCACTTCGCGGCGGCGCTCTGGCCGACCGTGGGGAAAAACGGCGATGCACCGTGCGGCTTAGGAATAAGGCGAGGCGCAAACTAGCTTAGAAGAGACATAAGGAAATTGCGAAACTTGTAACATGATCAATTTGAACAAAGCAGGCTCGCTGGTGGCAGCGGCGAGCGGTGGAATGCGGCGGCGGTGGAAAACAGAGGGAGGGGAAAAGTGTCGACGATGGCAACGGTGGAGCTTTATAGGCCTAGCTGACGAATGGGAAAGCTCCAACGGTGCCCTACAATCGTCCTGGTGTGCTAGAGGAGGCTCGGGCGACTTCGAGAGGCGACGGGATGGCCGACGGCGTGACAGACAAAGCCGGCCATGTCGAAGGAATATGTGAGACAGTCTACCATGGGGCTACCCACGGTAGTTATTTAGGCTAAGGGACGATCTAGAACAACGATCGAGCGTGACACAGAACGGGACAAGTCGAGTTATCCAGGTTCGGGCCGTGAGATGCGTAATACCCTACGTCCTGTGTCTTTTGTGGATTGTATTGCCTTGAGAATAGATCGTGTCAAGCGTGTCCTATGGGGTGGATCCTGCCCGCCTTATATAGTCCGGGGGACAGGATTACATCTCATAGGTTTCTAATACGGGATAATTACAAACATGCGTATCCAGGAAAGATACGAGTTTCCTATTATCTAGACTGCCTTGCGCGGCAAGGCGCCTCTTTGGGCCCGAGCAGGTCCGCCGACCACGTTGTAGGCGTCCTTCGAGCTTCAAGCTTATCGTCATGGGCCTTCAGGAACATGACCCAAAGATAGCCGTGAGGGTATTGGGGTTAATACACCCACAGCTAGTCCCCGAGCATTATGAATCTTGAGGAGTACGCCGTCTTGACCTTGTCTAAGTAGTGAAACTTGTCGCCAAGAAGTTGATCACGGACTGCGTCTTGACGGTGCACATCCGAAAGGTTGCATGATGGTCTTGAAAAAAGAAAAAATGACTCCGTGATCATGCTGACGTGGTCCCACGTTTAACAGGCAACGTTAACATGGGCAGGGTGCTCGGAGAAGATCAGAGGAATAAGACCAAAGTCACCGGCAGGTGACGTGGTCCCACGTAGTCCCCAAGGTTGACAGAAGAT
>DXKC01014248.1:0-10209 GCA_031170775.1 Cymbopogon citratus
TGAACTGTTCTGTTTTTTCGGTGTAACATAGTATTTCTCGAGTTGTTGTAGTAGGTTTGCAGCATCATTTTCCTGATGTTTGCAGTTCAATTTTTTTTTTATGTTGCATTACATGTTATTTCGATTTAGCAAAAGCTTGTTTGCTTTTGTTGCAGTTCAAATTTCTAATGTTTTAGAACAATTTCTTGATGTTGCATTAGATGTTATTTCGATATTGCAATAGCTTTGTTGCTTTTGTAGCAGCATTTTTTTCGACATCTTTTTCCTGATGTTTTAGGTCAAAACTTTTTATGTTGCATTATATGTTTTTAGATATTGCAATAGCTTTGTTGCTTTTGTTGCAGCATCATTTTTCTGATGTTTTAGTTTAATTTTCTGATGTTGCATTAGATGTTTTTCGATATTGCAATAGCTTTGTTGCTTTTGTTGCAGCATTTTTTTCAGCGTTTTTTTGCATGATGTATTAGGTCAATTTTTTTATGTTGCATTAGATGTTCTTTTGATATTGCAATAGCTTTGTTGCTTTTGTTGCAGCATCATTTTTCTGATGTTTTTGTTCAATTTTTTTTATGTTGCATTAGATGCTATTTTGATATTGCAATAGTTTTATTACAGACTTTTTTCATGTAGCAGTCAATGTTTTTCATTGTTTTTGCAGTAGATTTTTTTCATTATTGATGCAGTTTATATTTTTCTGTTGTTGCATTTTTTTGATGTTTAGATAATCTCTTTCTTGCAACAGTTTTTTTTTATGTTTTTCTGTGGGTGTGGCACTGTGGCAGATATTGTAGGCAGAACACCGGTACTCCCTCCATCCGAAAATAAATGCCCTTCTTTGATTTTCAACATTCTTGTATGACCATTCGTTTTATTCACAAAGTTTTAATAAATATTACTTATTTTGTTATGATTTAATTTATCATTAGAGATATTTTTATAATGATTTATTTATTTTTATATTTGCAAAAAAATTAAATAAGACGAATAGTCAAAAATAAATAATATCGGTCAAAGAAGTGCACTTATTTTCGGAAGGAGGGAGTATGGGGGAAGGTGTGCAGCACCAGACACGAGGTGCAGTGAGTCAGTATAGCAGAAGACGCGAAGCACAGCTTTCTGTTTGACCCGCGAGCGAGGCTTTTTTGTTGGGCGCGCCACGCGCGCTGGGAGCATGTGCATGTGGGCCGCTTGGACGCCGTCCGAGAATTCCGATCGTGTGCCGCGCCCTTATAATACGGGATGCAAACTACTCCCTCCATTCTATAAAAAAGGGTATCATTCTCACAAGTAGTAGCACTCGATATATCATTTAGAAAAAATGTGAATGTCACTAATATTTCATATAAACCAGTTAAACTAAAAACGTTTTGATCAACATGAATCTTAGCAATACTTTTACCTGATGAGTATGTAGGTGCAAGACGAGCTCATATCAATTGTCTACCATGAGTGGATATATGTACATTGGAATGCATGATGCACCTATACAAGAGCAAGCTACCAAGCTACACATGCTGATGTTGCGAACTTTATCGCCTTCAGTGACCTTCCTATGTCGCCTTAGCAGCAACTACCTCAGTCTATTGGGCCACCGCTTTGGCTTTATCAAACATAGCAACTACGGCCACCGCCTCAATAGCAACACTGGTATCCACCGCAAACGAGACACCCTTCTTTTTGGCCATGGGGCAGGCTAAGTTGTTGAGGCCCGGAGTCGAAAGGGCTTCGTCCGTCTTCGTCTTGTTTTTTGTTATGAATACTAATATTATGCGGCTGTTGTTCTTAAATTGAATTATTTTTGCAAGATAAGGTTCTTCTCAACTACAGCGCTGTTTGTGGAGAAACGAGTAAAGAGAAAGCGCACACGGATTTTATGCCCTTAAGGGCATATGCCCCCTCACCATGAATCGTTGGATTCGTGTTGAGAGTATGCACACATCTTAAAACATATTTATATTGAGATCTAAATGTGAATCTAACTATTCACAAAAGACAAATTTTACTCTCTCAAGAAAAAGCATCCAAAGTTCGATTCACAATTTCACATGCTTGAGCAACCGCAACCATTCCTTGGTTGACGCAAGGGAATAACATATTGATTCCTTGGTTGACTCAGATGCGTATGTTGTGATCTCTCTTATATTTATTTTCCCTATTTTCGTTTGATGTGAACACAACCTCATGGAGAGAAAAATAGAGCATGCCAAATTGCCAATAAAAAGGATACGTTGTCGATTCGATCTGAATGCAAAGCAGCAGGCAGGACAGAGTAGACCACCCATACGGGCACACCCAGGCACTGTTGACAGCAGCTGCCGCTCGGCGGCCATGGCGACGGCGCACGTGCTCGTCTTCCCGTTCCCGCTGCAGGGCCACATCAACTGCATGCTCCACTTCGCCACCGCCCTCGTCGGCGCCGGCATCCGCGTCACCTTCCTGCACACCGAGCACAACCTCCGCCAGCTCGGCCGTGCCACCTCCGGCTCCGCGGCCGGGTCGCCGCTCCTCCGCTTTGCGTCCGTCCCAGATGGGCTCCCCACCGACCACCCGCGCTCGTTGCCCAATCTCCTGGAGCTCTACAAGTTCGTGCTGGAGTCCGCGGCAGCACCCCAGTACCGCGCTCTGCTCGCCGCGTCGTCGCCCTCGTTGACTTCAGCAGGCAGCTCGGGCAGTGCTGCTGATGTCCACGGCGCCGACGACCCCGGCAGCGGCTTCTCGCGGGTGACGTGCGTTGTCGCCGATGGCGTGCTGCCTTGGGCCTTCGACATTGCCGAGGAGCTCGGCGTCCCGGCGATAGCCTTCCGCACGGCCAGCGCGTCCAACTTCTTCGCCTTACTGTCCGTCCCCAAGCTTTTCGAGCTTGGCGACCTCCCCTTCCCAGCAGGCGGCGGGGGCCTCGACGAGCCGGTGCGAGGCGTTGCAGGTATGGGGAGCTTCTTGCGGCGACGGGATCTCCCAAGCTTTTGCCGCCGCCCCAATGGGACCGACGACGACGTCGACCCCGCGCTGCACGACCTCACCAAGCTTTCGGCCTGCAGCACCAAGGCACGGGCGCTCATACTCAACACGTCCGCATCCTTGGAGCAGCCGGCGCTCTCACAAATCGCGCCGCATGTGCGTGATCTATTCGCCATCGGCCCTCTGCACGCAATGGCGGCGGCGCCGGCGTCGTCCTCCAGCTTGTGGCGCGAGGACGACGGCTGCTTGGCGTGGCTCGACAGCCATGCGGACCGGTCCGTCGTGTACGTGAGCTTCGGAAGCGTCACGATCATCTCAAACAAGCAGTTCAAGGAATTCCTGGGCGGGCTTGTCGCCACCGGCTACCCCTTCCTCTGGGTGCTCCGGCCAGACATGGTCGTCCAGGACGACGACGACGCCGCCCTCCAAGAACAAGAAGCAGCCGTCATGGGCATGGCGAAAGGAAACAACAGGGCGCGCATCGTGGCGTGGGCGCCGCAGCGAGACGTGCTGCGGCACCGCGCCGTGGGGTGCTTCCTGACGCACGCCGGGTGGAACTCGACGTTGGAGGCAACCGTGGAGGGCGTGCCCATGGTGTGCTGGCCGTTCTTCTCAGACCAGCAGACCAACAGCCGGTTGGTGGGCGCCGTGTGGAGGAACGGGCTGGACATGAAGGACGTGTGCGACAGAGCCGTGGTGGAGAGGACGGTGAGGGAAGCCATGGAGTCCGACGAGATCAAGGGCTCGGCGCAGGCGCTGGCGCAGCAGGTGAGGCGGGATGTCGCCGGTGGGGGCTCGTCGGCGATGGAACTTGAGCGACTCGTCAGATTCATAGAGGAGCTCAGCAAGCCGAGCCATTACTGATGAGTAGCCACCGGCGAATCCATTCAGAATTGGTTGGTGTCAACTTTTGATTCTGTTTACTATTTTCTTTAGCAACGGCAATTGTTGTCGTTCCGTTGTGCTTCAACACTGTGTAGTCTGTTACCCTTCCGGCGAATAACCTTTTACCAAACACAGGGGGAGAGTCTAAATTTCAATCAAAGAAATAAATCAAATAACGTCATACACGATCACAAATAGGTCTGCTTGATTTGTCACACAATCAGACATATCAGAGACAAGATAGTAGCAATATCAGCTTGCATTACGTGACACTAAAGTTTGATTGCGAGAACTGGCTTGGTTGATCACAAGCGAGCATGCATCAAAAGGCAAACTGAAACTGAGATCAGGCGGTCGGGGGAGGCTCTGGCGCAACAGTTGAAGCGGAATGTCGCGTGTTCCAGCGGCTCGTCAAATTAATCAGGGTGCTCAGCACGCCACGCCGGGCACGAGGGAGCTGAAACTGAAAGCGGCGTGCAGCCGGTTCCAGTCAACAATAGCATCCGAGCTACTACTATATCTTCTATCTACTCTATGTTCAGTTTTTGTTTATGCTTGTTTTCCACAATGTTATATTTATGTCTTAACGAACACTGAAATCTCAATCGAGAGCATATTTTATTTTATTTTTTCATCCACGCAAAAGTTTCGTCTGTTTTGTATTAAGGTAGAGAATATTTGGTAAAACACGCTAAAAGGTCAATAAAATTTTACATGAACGTCAGACCTTCCTATTTTTTTTAATAATGGATAAAACAAATATCCGGCCTCTACACGCAACGGTGTACACAGCCCATTATTACAATGAGTTCATCGAAAAGAGAAAGCCAAAAGTCTGACATAGACCGGGACACTAGAGCAAACGATATAATTGCTTCCACCATCTATTTGAAATCTCTAAAGCAATCATCTCAAATCTCTTTCTCATCAAAGAGAGGGTATCCTTGGCTTGCTCATCACGCTGCAACTGAGCCCAGAAGCGTAGCCAATACGCTCCCCTGAAAATAACATGCACCATAGAGTTAGTTTTCATTTTGTTGAAAATAACATCATTACGACATCTCCAGATAGCCCAACATAAAGCAGCAACTCTAACCCAGATCAGTCCCTGATCTTTTTATCGTGACCACTAAGCCAAGTACCAAACATGTGGCTGATAGATCTCGGTTGGTTCAAATTAGTAGAAAAAAGATAATCTTCCAAATCATTTTTGCAAAGGGGTAGTCTAGGAATAAGTATTGGATAGACTCATTCATATTGCATGAGATACATTTATGGCTCCCTTTCTAGTTTTTCCTAGCGAGGTTGTCTTTGTTAGGACGACACCCCGTTGTAGGAACCAGAGAAATATTTTTATCTTTAGAGAAATTTATATCTTCCAGATCCTCTTATGAAGAAAAGGTGGGTCTGTTTTTAACTTTTTATAGATGAAGATACATTGAACGAACAGAAAATAATCCGGATTTGGTTAAGCTCCATTTAAAGTATTCATCACCTTCCACTAATTCAACATTTGAGATCCAAGCTACTAGATTAAGCCACTCTATAAGTTTATTATCTACCAGAGCCCTTCGTGAGGCTCACGAACTATACTATATAAGATAGGATAAATAACTTTTAGAGGTTTATCAGCTATCCAAATATCATCCTAGAACCTTATTTTTGTTCCATCTTTAATATCAAAGGAACCATTAGCCAACACCTCATCTTTGATACGCACGAGGCCTCTCCAAAAGTGGGAATCATTAGGTTTGGCTGTCACTTGTGTAAGGGTTTTTAATCGAAGGTATTTATTCCTCAACATAGACTGCCAAATGTCGCCTATGTTTAGCAGATTTACCAACCACTTAGCTAATAAGTATTTTTTTGTAGTTGTAAATCTAGGATACCTAGACCCCTTGGTCTTTAGGGCGACACAGGATGTCCCATCTAGCAAGTCTATATTTATGTTTGTCCGCAGAACCTTGCCAAAAAAATCTTGATTTGAAATGATCAAGGTTCTTGAAAACTCCTTTAGAAATCTCGAAGAAGGATCATGAACATGGGTAAGCTGCTTAAAACAGAATTAAGCAGAACTAATCTCCCCCCATAAGACAAGTATTTTGTCTTCCAGCAAGAGTGCTTTTGTTAAAAACGTTCTTCAACCTTTCTACATTCAGAATTCAGGAGTTGTCTATGATGCATTGGGATCCCTAAATAACTGAAGGGATATTCCCCAGCATTACAACCAAAGATAGTAGTATAAAATGATTCCATCTCTTTAGCTGCACCATAGCAAAAGATTTCACTCTTGTGGAAATTGATCTTGAACCCAGATATGTAACACCCCAGTGTTAAGCTATGCCCTATCATCATCATTTCATGCACCAATCATCATCTCTTCATAAGCTTTCATAAATCATTATTCATGTTTGATGATTGTCATTTTATATAAATGTTTGAATTGATCTCTTCTTTGCTATAAGTGTTTAGCTGTAACATGAAATGATGTTCGAACTTGATATTTGGTCACTAAAACTATTTAGATATGTTTAGGGTATAAAATAGAACATTGTTCATGTTGGTCATTGTTGCTAAGTTTGCTTTGTTTGAAAACCCCTTTTTAGGGTCATTTTTGAATTAGGGTCATTTTGAACTGCAACTTCAAATTATAAGCATAATTTGATTTCGATGCTTTAAGATAAAATGTTCCTCTCGAAAAGTTATGAACTTTTTATTTTTGGACCATCTCTAAATTCGGCTTAGTTTTTGAATTAGGAATTTATCTTTGAAAATATGAAATCCTCATTAGTTTATTATTATTTCTATTCCTGTGGGGCCCGCTGGTCATCCTCCACCCTCCCCTTTTCTCCTTCCCTGCTCGCGCACCGCGCGCCGCGCGTCCTTCGCCGGGGAGCTTCTACCGCCACCTCGCATCGTCCATGAGTCAAGGACGGGCCTAGAACTTTGCCGTGCGTTCCCTCCCCTTGCCACCTCCTCATTTCCCTTTCCCTTGCCCAGCTCTCTCTCCTTTTTCTCCTCTGGCGCACGTGTCCGCCATTGTTGGCGGCAGCACTTAACCGCCGCGTTCCCACGCCGCTGCCGCAAATTTCTTCGCCACATCTCGCCCAGAGCTCCGCCACATCATCAGCATCGTCGTGCTCTCGCTAGCGGCCGCAGTCAAGCAAGGTGATGGCCGTTCGGCCGGATTTTTCCGCCATGGACGGACAGCCGAGCTCCCTGCACCGCCACGTTCCCACTGCACTTACCTCCTCGCCTCTCAATAGCACCGCCATCGCCTTCGCCGCGCTGTGCTGCCCCCGAAGAGCCCCTTCGCCGGCCTTATCCGCCGCTGCGGAGGCCCGTCGCCGGAGCAGCCCCATGCGGGCCACCTCGGGCTGATTCGCAGGCACCTACGCGTCCGTGACGGTCGCCTGATCCTCCCGCCCCGCTCTATCTCCGGCAAGCTCCTCACCCACCCCTAAGCCGCCGGGGACCGGCCGGCTTCGTCGAGCTCTGTCCGTTCTGTTCGTGAGGTAGAAGAAGGGGTGTCACATTTGAATAGAAACAAGTACAGGGTTCTCTCTGCAAAAGCACCAGACTCATAGATGTTCAAATATGGGCTTGCCAGATTTTGGAAAAGTTCAGGGTTTCCAATGCAAAGTTGCCAGGCCAGGCCTTGGCAGGCCTCGCGGGCCGGACTGTTCAAGTTAATGGGCCACGCTTTGGGCCTCGTGGGGTTCTGTTGGGCCAGTTTCGGCCCAGTAATCGTTTTATTTTTTAAAATACTTTATTGTTTTCTAGATTTACTTATACAGTTTTGAAAATCCATAATTTGATCATTTTAGGTCTAAATTCAGTGAAACCAATTTTGTTAGGTTTCTATTGATCTAATGCACATGTTAAAAATATAATATTATATTTTTGTGATACTTTTCTGTATAGCTTTCTTTAAAATGAATTATTTTTATTTAATGCCTTAAATCTTGTTTAATTCATAACTAATTGTAGAAAGGTCAAAAAAAATATGACTCTTGCTTTATTAATCTTCTTATGAGATGCTTGTGCTGATCATGTAGTTTGTTTACTATGTTATATTCAGTTTTTATAAAGTTTATTTATGTGTTTGCTTTGGCCCTAGAAATAAGAAATTCATTGAAAAATAGTAAATGGTCATGAAATGCTTTGGTAATTTTTAGGGACTGCTCTTGTGCTAATAAGTTGCTAATAAAAGGATAGAATCTGCTCTTTGACACTTTTCACTGTATAAAGTATTTTTATATCAATTAAAAATGCTGCCTTATAATTTTTGTGTAGCCTAATAGGTTTACTGTTTTGATATGAAATTGATATGATAGGCTTTGATTAATGTGAAGTATCTACTGTAATTTTTGTAGGATTTTATAATCAATATAAATATATGTTACTATTGTAGTCCATTCTAATAGTTGGATTAATAATGCTTTAGAAAAGGAATCCTATTATCGTATGCAACCTTTTTGGGTCATTTTGAGATGATTATCATGATGGAGTACTTGTTTCATATTTTTGGATGCTGTTTAGTACAACAAGTACTTATGCTAGGATGCATGTATGTTTAAGCATGTTTAGGTATGTTTCCTACATGTTGTATGCTTGATATGATATGATGTGATGATTAGAGTGTTTATGATTAGTTGTTTAGTAAGCCTCTTCTGTATCGAAGAAGAGATACGTACCTGCTCAGTAAAGTAAAGTAAACACGCTCGTCTCTTTATCAACATCTGCAATCTTTTTATAGGCATTCCTTGTATTCACACACATGCACGATGCATGCATAACAGGATCGATAGAGAAAGTGATATTATTGGAGTTTGAGCCGTTCATGGAAGTGATGGATCTTCAGGAGGTGCAGTCCGAGGAAGTTTCAGAAGACGCAAGATTCATCATAGAGATTCCTGAGTCTTCGAAGCGCCGATCATCCTTCCTGAAGGCAAGCCCCGGAGCATCCTCCCGGTTTGCAATAACTTATTAACTTATTTACCGCTTTTGTTATGCTACATTAGGTTTATAGGAGTTGGGTAAAACCGTTTATGCATTATACCTTGTTTACCCTGCTCTCTATATCCTGCCACATATATAACCTATGCGTTCAAGTCAGTCAGTGCTTAGTTGGCTTAGAACGGTAGAAGTCGGGTGATTCAACATCGCCTGCGAGCTATAGGTGGTTACTATTTTTTTGGCCGAAAGATTTACTTTCGGGTCAACTGTATTGCCAAATCGACAGGGGCCCACGTGGTTGGCGTGGTGTTCCTTATGTACACTCGTGAGTGTAGCCCTTCATGTCATGTTGAATTATGCCCTATACTTAAGTGGAAGGATAAGTCGTTCTGACCCTGAAGCCGATACCTAGTCGGGCCTGGAATGGATTCACCGCACCATACTGAAGCGTGTCGGAGATAGGGAGTGGATAGTAAGCCCTTCTTAAAGGCAGTGACGTCTCCAGCGTATGGTGGCTCTATTCATCCCGCGACTTGACCCGAATAGTGTTTTCGGTGACCTACATCTCGTCTGGACAACGAGTGCGGTTTGTGTAGGGAATACCCCTCAGCTGAGTTGGAATCCAATTCGAATCGCCATCGTCCTTGGTTAGTGGATACTTGACGTGGACAGTTACATCACTATAAACATTATAATGTATTGGTTACAACCCACTTGAGGCAAGCAGAAGGCCATCATACCTTACTCTTGCCATCTCCTAAATTATTTTTGTTTAATTTCTAGATTATAATGCAGTTAAATAGGTTAATCATTTAATATTGATATTCACTAAGAATAGAAAGTAAAAAAATGTAGTTTTTCACAAAAAGGTAAGCCAATCCACTATAAAGCCTTCATTATCCTTGAGAGTCATTTTATTTTAGTTTATAACGGGTAAGTTTTGCTGAGTACCTTCTTGTACTCAGGATTCTATCCTATGTTGTTTTACAGATGCTCAATTGTTGTTTGGTGATGTATCAACTATCTATACCCCGTTGGGATGATGTTTAGGCCAAGGGCAAGGTTATTTATTATCTTATCCTCTGCTTTTACTAGGAGATGACTAATATGTTGGCACTCGTATTCTAAACTAAGTGTGTGGGGAAAACTTCCGCTACAAATATGGTTTTAAACTATGGTATGTAATAACTGCTTTAAAGTTCGCACTCCGATACTTCTATTTTGAATTATATTAGAATGGATGTGACTTGTGAATGGTAACCCGCTGAATTATTACGATCCTTGACTGTAATTGGGGAAAAGTTTGAAATCCTTTGAGATTTCACGGACTACCGGGTTTATCGGATGTTAAGTACGGAGAACAATCGTATCGGTGGTTGTTTTTTTACTTAATTTCCTATAAATTAG
>DXKC01014255.1:0-25101 GCA_031170775.1 Cymbopogon citratus
TGCAACAACAGTTACTGAGGCATGCAAGTTTCTCGATGATCCGATGAACTACATGAAAAAAGATGTCCAGTTGCTCACATGCTTTCTAGTACCAGGCATTGCTTTCATCGTAGGCCAAAAACTAAACAGGTGAAGTCAAAGCACAAAAACAAAACTCAGCTATAAGACAAGCAACATGTATGAAAATAAATAGTCCTTAGGTTAGTGCTTTCTAGCATAAGCTTAAATCAAAACACTGAGCACAAGTTCTAAGGTTGGCCTCAGAAATTTAGTATTTTCTCATAATATTTTGGTTTGGAGCATAAGGACAAATACAACAACATAGTCCTCAATTTAAATTATTAAACTCAAAATCATGTAGGCCACAAAATCAGCCAGAAACTTGTAGCCACGGCCATCAGGAAGTGCAATAGGAAGTTCCAGTGCAACAACAGTTACTGAGGCTTGCAAGTTCCATGATGATCTGATGAACTACATGAACAAAAAGATGTCCAGTTTCTCACAATCCAAAGATGATCAACTATATTACTTTTCATTAACTACCATTGCATTCATCATAGGCCAAGAACTAAACAATTAACCATTCATCATAGGCCAGGCTACATTTCTTCCCATTACCAGTTAACAATTAATAGTGCCTAGCAACAACAACATTCCTTTCCATTACGAGTTAGCCATTCCCAGCCCTCCATATTGGCAAAAGCCAATTGGTTGCTAAGACAATGAGCAGACTAACTAGGGTTAAGAACAAATATTGTACCTCAGTGCTGGTGGACCTGGACGGCGAGCTGAGGAAGGACCCGGACAGCGAGCTGAGACCGTCGCTGCGACATTTGAGACCCCCGTGCTGCAAGTTTCTACGGTACTGGGGTTCTCCATTGAAGAAATCACGACAGAGCACCATAACAGCATCGCTCTTTGATGATGAAGAGGGAGAGGGGCCCTTTCGGACGGCCCCGCCTGCGCTGCCTTCTTGCCCACGGCTGCAGCGGCCCTCTTCTTGACCGTCAGCGCGACCCCTTCTTGGCTGCCAGCACTGGTGTCGCCCTCATCGCCCGTGTCAGGCCCTCTGTCTTTCTCATAGCAGCCGCGGACACCTTTAGTCCCGCCGGTGCCAAGGAGGAAGGGTCCACCTTCACTACGGCAGGCAGTGCCCAGGAGGAAGGGACCACCGCCATCTCGGCAGCCTACGCCGAGGATGAAGGGTCCATCAGGGGCTGCCTCCTTGTAGGCCTCCTCATCTCTGGTGGCGGCGATGTGGTTGGGGTCAGGGGCGGTGGCGTGGGCGTGGGCGGAAGTGGCGGCAGAGAGAAATGGAGAAGGGTGAAAAGGGGATCTGGGCAAGATTCTGTTTCATCTAACTGCAGACCAAAAAAGATTATGACCAAGGGAAAGCAAGTGAGCTCATTTATGCCCTTTCTCAAGGACTAGATCCTCGTGCTCGTGTATTCAATAGATGCGTTGTCAACGGTTTTCTATTTAGGGCGATGGCGGCAGAGAGGAACTTGATCACACAAAATAGTGGTGTCCTTGTCAAAGGCGATGAAAGTATGGGTAATATGGACTGGTATGGTGTTATTAAGAAAACTGTCTCTCTAGAATTCCCTGGTATTGGAAAGGAAGTGATGATGTTTTAGTGTGACTGGTACGATGTCCCTGCTCCAACAAAGAACAAAGGTAGAGGGTACAAGAAAGATTAGTATGGAATTATAGACATTGATACTACCCATTTCAGATATTCATGTGATCCCTACATCCTGGTGACACAAGCAGAGCTGGTTTTTATGTCAAAGATGCAAAGGAATCAGATTGGTCAAGTGTTGTTTGAATGAAATCAAGAAACCTTTTCTCCATGCCGGAATCATCAACTTGTGAAGAGGAGGCAGAGTTTGATGTTGACTCATTGGTTGTTGGAGTGGAGCACATGGCTGTTACATACGAGCAGGGGGAGTTGATGAATTGGCGATGAATGGACATGGAAGGGGTAACTATTGAGGCTTGTGTTATTGATAAAGCAATTGCTGAATCTATACCAGAACCGGATGATGAAGACTTCAGTGATGATGATGGAGGTGATGGTGACGCATACATTCATGATGGAGTTGTCGCACCAGCCATTGCCACAGACAATGAAGAAGATGATGATTTTTTTGTTTAAGTCCTCAAATTGCACTCTGAAACAAGTTTTATTATGTTTCACAAGCTTCCATAAATCATGTTTGAATGTTCATGTCCGTGCTCAGAGTTGATGTTTTTTTAACCAGGAACATCCTTTTTTTATGCAAAGCAAACTGCTATATAATTTTGTACTTGTGTGCTAAGAATGATTAGACTAATCCGAGTAGCACTGGGCTCCTGCTGCATCTGTTTATGCAGTTGATGTATACCTATTGCTGCCAAGAATTGCAAAGAGCACAGCCGAGTAGGCTTACACAGCTGGCTGCACATAGTAGCATTATTATGCAATACTATGTGAGTGAGTAATATCAGCGCAGCCACAGCGGCTGTGGCACTGTTACTATGGCAGCAACCTGCCAAACAGAGTAACTCAGAGTGCACTCATTAATCAAAGAAGAGCGTCCAGGCAATAACTCATAGTAACTCAGAGTGCACTCCCTAATGTTTGACGTGACGTGTCAGGCTTTGGCTAAGCCAAAGTACGTATGAGTACGACTCTAACTGAAATAGTGCACATCCAGGCCAATCTAGCTAGCACTTTGTAGTTGAGATATACATAAATACATGATTAAATAATTGTATAAAATATATGAATAAATAAAAATCTTAGATAGCTAAGGCAGCACTTGACGCCTAATAGAGACAATATACGACATTAAATCAATCTGGAACCGAGGCTATAAAAATCATATATTGCATCAGAAATTAGCACTATCAGTTTGTTGCAATAGAACCTCCTAATTGCATCATAATCAAAACCGATGCAATAACACCTAGGTATTGCATCAAAAATCAATGCTACCGCAACTAAAATTGTCCGATGCAATAATTCGTACCTATTGCATCATGGGTACAAAACCATTGTGATAGGCTGTCCTTGTTGCATCGACGTGAATTACTATAGCATCAAATTCGTTCTGATGCAATAATGCCCACCTATTGCATTAGATTTTCAAAATTGATGCAATAGCAACCACCTGTTGCATCAGATTTGCATTTGATGCAACGCGAAGCGAGGGTTCACATGACGGGGAGCTAGCAGGGCCAATAGGGATGCGATGGGTACAGAGGGCTAGGCTAATTCCCTTAAGATCTTGCAAACAATACCCAAAGACCAACCTATGTTTTTCTAGGATGGCTATGAGTTTGGGCGTCTCCTCATCAGAAAGCTTATCGCTACTGATTACAGGAGTGTTTTTGTTGCCATTTAGAAAACCATAGCGTAATCCTGCGGGCAGGGTTTTTAGCTCAACTGGAGGTCATGTCAGTGCCTCCTTAGTGGGGAGGTCAAAACTATGTCCAGAGTCATCCTCTTTGGTCATGAAATTTCCCTCATCTTTTTCTAAGGATGACTCTGGGGTCTCAAAGGGTACCAGTGACATAACCTCTAAGGGCTGATGAGGGGGAGGTTTGCATACCGAGTTTTTGGCTCGAGTAAAAGGTATGGTGAACTTGTTTCTCCCTAACTTAATGTCTAATTCCCCTATTTCTAATGGATCCATGAGGAGATTTTCTAGGGCATGTCCTATCAGTGCTTCGAAGTCTAACCCATCAAAGATGTGAAAGTCTAGGGTTAGATCGACGTTATCGTGCTGAACGATGATGTTGCGAAGCAATCCTAACCCCTTTATATAGGATCGAGGGCCATTTCTATGGGCTTTGGTATTAGGAAGTGTTCCTCAGTCAAGAGAGTTTGTGCAAAAGAAAGCGACATCAGGTTTGCTCCTACCGTCGAATTGTACAACATCTCCACCCTATCCCCTTCAATTCTGCAATGTATGGGTAGTGAAGGAGCGCAAACCTAAATAACTTCAGGGGAAAGCTCTCCTTCATTCGTCCACTCGTTGCTCATAACAGTAGTTGACTCTTTATGGATTCTCTTAAAGAGTCTAGTTTTAGGATAGGAGTGATAGAGGTTTTGTGGTTTTTGCTAAACTTGTATTTTGAGATGTTTCTGAAATCTTCAAAGAATTCATCCTCGAAATACAAAAGATTTGAAGGTTGGAAACCTTCCATCAGATCTTCTGGTTCAGGTGATGGTCTCTCTAAAGGTGGTAATGGTTTAGCCTCGGCCGATGAGACTTCCTCATTGCATAGCTTGGGTTCTACACGGAGGGGTTCTAGCAGAGGAGTGTTCTCTAGAATGCGATCTAGAAGAGCCTCTCCTTCGGCTGTGGTATTATGAGTGAATGATCCTCTGGCAGCTATATCTAATTGTAGGGCAGATTCCTTGCTAACTCCAAACCAAAAATGCTACAACAGCACATGGTTGGGGATAGACAAGTATGGGCCAGGTCTAGTTAAAATGGAGAATCTATCCCAGGCTGCACCTATGGACTCCTTCTCTTGTTGGTGGAAGTTTAGGATCTCTTGTCGTAGGGCAGCAATTTAGGATATAGGGAAGAATGCTATACAAAATTTATTTCACAATTCCTCCCAATCACCAGTTACCTTCCCTACGTTATGGGCGTACCATTGTTTCGCTCTCTCGTCAAGTGAGAAATGGAATAATTTTCACCACAAAGTTTCTTGTGATATGTCTGAGATGGTTAGGCAAGCACAGAGGTGCTCAAACTCCCTTAGGTGATGGTATGGGTTTTTGTAATCTAAACCTAAGAAGGGTTGTTCCCAAACCATGGCTATAATGCCTGGGTGGAGTTCGTAACTTGAAGCTGTGATTGGCTTCGAGGATTGTGGAGGTTCGGTGAACTCATCCTTAGGAGCGGAAAGGTTTTGAATGATGGATTGCTCCATTAGAAAAAGGTAAAAAGAGAAGAAATATAAAATAAAGGATACACGGGTAACTAGGTTCAGAGACTAAAACGACAATCGTTCCCCGGCAATGGCACCAGAAATGCTTGTTGGTGCTTCATAGCGTCAGCAAAAAACTCTGCAAGCGCATGAAAGTACCGTCATACCACTTCACCTGGAAGTACTCAGGGTATCGTATTTTCTCAAAGGAATGGTCAGTCTCTTAATTAGTTAGCCTGGAAGAGTAGGAGCGATAACTTAGGTGGAGAGGTTCTTCTATGGGCTGAAACCTTAAGCAAAGATAACTTTTCTACTACTTGCTTGCTTTAGGCTCTAGGAGTACCTAGTCTACTAAGTGAATCCTAGTATGAAGCTCTATTCTGTAACCGGATGTGGGGGAGTGCTACTGACGAATAGGGCTATCACCACCTATCCGCCTACCTCTCTACCCGTGGGTTATGCAGCAAATGAAGGTAATGCATAGCTTAGACACCACGTCTATGCTAATCGTTACTACTCTAGCGAAGGCCGGCCAGGAGCATCCGTCTCCATCAGGAGTCCTCTAACTAGAGCATCCGTCCAAAGGATGAACGACGATCCCACAAATAGGTAGTTCATGAACGGTACATGCTTAATAAATTGAAACCAAAGTTGAATACGAACTCTTACTTCAAGTAGCAAGAAGCTCGTAGGGGTACAGATGTAGCGAGAGCCGACAAATCCGACACTTCATCTGCCCTAGGTACTAGAATGATCTAGCACTTGAGATGAAACTATCGCTACTCCACTCTTATACAACTCTCTCCCTCACTCACTCCCTATTCTAATCTAACTAAGCTAGTGCTATGTGGCTCTTCACCTTCTTCATAGATGTATCAATTCTTGTCTTTGATGGAGATAGGAGGGGGCCTTTTATAGCTCAACATGGTCGGTTTGGCCGAGATAAACTTGGTAACCACCGAAAACCGCCTTAGGGAGCATTAATGATACCGTCTCAGAAATGTGGGTCCAAAAGGTGGTGGTGGAGGTCGGCGGCACCTGGGTGCGGCCGCACCTTGGCCGGCCCCACTTGCCAGCGTCCTTCGCTAGGTCGGTTCCTTGTTGGGCCTGGACCTCGTTTCCGATGGTCCCTAGCCTTGGTTCGGGGTTTGAGTGGGCCTTCTGCATTTCATTTGGTTCGTGCATTTCTGAAATAAGAGTTCCGCTTTGCGCTTTCTTCTCTATAATATGCATTTCCACCTGTTTTCTGTGTTTATTCCTGCAAAACATGTTTTCTCCAAAACTTGTGCAAATGTTAGTTAATAGGCCCTATTTCTATATTTTATAGTCATATTCTATATATTTTATCATAAAATTGGTGGATACAACAAGCACTTAAGGAGAGCCAACATGCCCTCCCCCTCTTCTTATGGTGCGCGTCAGTGGGTCTGCGGTGGCAGCTCCAGCAAGCTGCTGCGGATCCAATGTGGATGACTTCCTCGATGTTAGTTCTGACGAGCTGCGATGGCGCATCGACGAGGATGGCCCACCGGCGGTGGATCCGGCGTGTTGCCACTACCCCAGATTTCTACTTCTGTGCCAGTTCAGACCCCCTACACTGCCGAATTTTGAACCGGCACTACCATGTCGGCAGTGATGTGGGAGGCAGCATCAGTGCCGGATAATATAAACTAGCACTGATGTCTCCAACAACACTGTCGAGTGGTGTCCACAGCCGATAGTGATGATTCAACACAACACTACTGGTTGGTACCACCACCTGGCAGTGCTATGTAAAATAACACTGCCGGGTGTTATGAACCGGTAGTGTTGTGTGGACTCAGCATTACCGGGTGATGTTACGAACCGGTAGTGTTGTATAGACTTAGCACTGCCGGGTGAAAGTACGAATCGGCAATGTTGTTTTAATGAACACTGCCGGTTTGATAATAGCACCGGCAGTGGTTTGTAGTGAGCCACTGCCAGTTTGTGTATCCAATCCGACAGTGATTTATTTTTTAAAATTATTAATACCAAAATTTTAAATTGTTATTTCATACACTTTTTTAATTCATTTTTGGAATCTGAGTGCACTTTAAGATCATAATTGTAGTCGAGAGTGTTAAACATTACAATCCAGCAAGTTTAGTTGTACAAATATCACATTTACAGTGAATCCACCTAGCTAGCTAGCTATATATATACACATGGTTATTTTATGGGGCGCTTCATCAATCTAGAATTGAATTGTTCTGTTAAAAACTTGGCTTTAGGATCCGCACCACGCGTAATGCAGAATATCCTGTTCTCCGTGAGCACCTCATCCAGGATGAAGCCTACTAGCGCTTCTTGGAATCCTCTTATCTCGGGTTCCAGTAGCGATTGACGATCAAGCCTCACACGCTGCATCGATCAGTAAAAAACAAAAGATGCATATACATGTGAAAGGTATGCAAGACACAGTATACTCTATAATTATTAAAGATATATACATGTGAAGGGTACACACCAGTGCATCTGACGTCTCAGCTTTCCCGCCGGCGTAACGGTACACGACCCATATTACATAGAACCCGTATTCGTTGTTTCCTTCCGACTGATCTAGGGTTTCCATGTCCATACGATGCACCTGAAATGGTGGTGTCTCGGGTCCTTGCAATTCTTTCTTAACTCTATCATATATATATATTTCAAAATAAAAAAAATCGATAAGATATATATGATATTGTTAATAAAAAACACTATATATGCTTGGTTATATATATTACTTACTCATTTAGCACTAGTAGTAGGGGGCGACACAATCGAACGATTTCTTCTTGGAGTCCCAAACCTCAATACGTGATTGCTGAGGTATGATAACCACGAAGATGAAATGTCCCCTGCAAATTAAATCCACAATATGCAAGTTCATCAAATATTAATTACTTCTGTAAAATAAATAATCTGAAACTAAAATAAATAAGGAATTAAAGAGGAGAATAATATGAGCATATATATATGTACCCACAGTTGTAGGCTAGCAAGATGTGTGTTTTCTGTCTTTTTAAGAAACAATGAAACAAATTGGTTGTCTCTTCTATCGTTTGTGCCCTGTTATATCCTCCATCCACCTACACAAAAAGCATGGATATAAACTATATATTACAATGTGAAGTTTATTATTTAATAGTAACAATAATGAACAAAGTATAGTGTGTACGTACAATGTCCACAACATCATGATCTGGGTGTCAAGGTCGTGCCTTTGGTACAGTTGGAATAAGCATTCATATTGGATAAGATAGCATTCATGGAGCTGCCTCATATTTGTTGGCAGTTTATTTATGTCACGCTAATCTTTTAACAAATTCCACCCATTCTTGAACTGATAGGCGACCTCTGCCATCACAAATTCCTAGAAGTACTGCAACTCAGCCTCCTCTTTAGATAATTCCAAGTTTTGTTCAATGATAAGGTTCAGGGCACGTTCCTTAGCTGCTTCTTGTTCCAGGACCTTCTCTATTTAGTAATTTTTTGTCTTGCCAGTCGATGTTGGTGACAAACATCCACCTAGGAAACGAGGCAATCCTTTTAAACCAAAGATTGTACGCTTTCGCACATGCCTCACTGTGACCAGAGCTCGGTTCGACATCTTTGCCTTTTTATGCCTTTTATTATCTTTGGGGGAATTATCTACTGAGGAAGATGACAATTTCTGCTTTTTGATGCCGCCTCTCGTGCTGGGTCTATTCATGAGTGGAGGACCTTCTTGCTGTGTTTTTCTTGCGGACAATGATTTAGGATGTGGCAATGGAGGTGCCCGATCCTTTGGAGGTGGCGGTGGAGGTGCCCGATCCTTTGGATCTGGCGGTGGAGGTGCCCGAAACTCAGGAGGTGGAGGTGGAGGTGCCTAGGAGTTGGCAGTAGAGGTGCAGTAGGTGGAAGTGCACCTTCGTCCTGAACCTGAGGTTGTGGCGATGGAGAGGAGAAAACTTCGGCGTGAACATCATCATCTATGTTCCCAACTGGTGACCAATCTGCATCGTCATCTTTGACCGAGAACTCTTGGTGGTCTAGTTTAATTAATGACTTGCGCCAGGCCACATGGCAATCCTTGTTCCGAAAAAGAAACGGCCTATCTACCGATACAGGGTACTCGAGCATTACCTTGTTGTACTTCTTCTCAAGTATAGTATCAATGCTCATGTGGGCATACCCTTGTGGAATTGGGCTACCATTAATGAGCCCGTCTTCGGTAGGCCAGGCCTGACTGATTGCTACCTTGTCTTTTGTCCACTACTGGCAGACATAATACCTAACATTCACAGGGCCAGTGATGTCGTCCACTGGATGAGGCACATTTGCCTCTAGTTTGTTGAGCGGGGTCGACCCTAGCTACTACGACCTAGGACCATTGTTGGGCTATAGTTAGCTAGAATAGTTTCTGCATTTATTAGAGGGGCAGATTCTCTAGATTTCAATATTTCTTCTTGTTGTGCAAGAAGTCTTTCAAATTTGTCCTCCATCGCCTTGAACCGCTTCTCCACCTCTTCATGTCTTTGCTTCTTTCCCCTATCACATTTATGATAAGAGTGAGTATCCTTCTCGAATGCCACTTTCCAAGGAATGAGACCTTCTAGCCTTGTGCGGCCGGGGTGCTCCTTGTTTCTGAGGACCTAGGTAAGCAAATTATTTTGCATGTCTGATTTACAGGTCCCTGCCCCCAGCTCATCATGTGCTTTTGATATCTTTTCGATGAACTCATCAGACACTCCAGACTTATTACCACTGCTAGTTGTCATTGCTAGATTATTGCAGACTGAAAGGCTCCCGTCCGATCCGTGGACACGCCTACGCCATCATCGTTTCCAAGTTGCAACTCATCTCCAACTCAGCTGCCACATCACCCTCGGTTTTAGCATATATGTCGTCACTGTTTTGGTCATAACTTCCTCACACGACATCGAAACAGGGCGATCTTGGACTCGTTGGAAAGGGGATGATGACACCGTCGTTTTAGGTCTGGTCCCAGCTCCAGATGTTTTGTGGATCATTCTGTGTGACCAGGAAGAAGGGCTGCATCACCTATTTTGGGCCAACTTGGCCATGTATCGTGTCAGGCCTTAAGCCCAAGTTGTGGGCGCCCAATCCCTGGCCGCCTAGAGTTGTGAAATTGGGAACTTGCTGTTCAACAAAAATTTGATTCTCATAATATTCCTTGCTGAGCATAGAGTTAGACTTGCTACTAGTGAGTTTACTAATTTTGCTTTGTTTTGGTGGAGTGATCTTTGTAATGGTAATAATGCTGCTGCTATGCCTCAAACTTGGAATGCTTTAAAGCAACGTATGAAATCTCGTTTTGTTCCACCTTATTACCAACGTGATTTACGTTTAAAACTATAAAAGTTAGAACAAGGAAATAAAGGAGTAGAAGCATACTATCAAGAATTGCTTATTGGTTTAGCATGTTGTGGTGTAAATGAAGATGATGCTGATGCTAGTGCTAGATTCTTTGGTGGTTTAAATCGTGAAATACAGGACCTTCTTGAATACAAAGAATGGCGTAATTTTTCTCAATTATATCATCTTGATCTTAAGGCAGAACATGATGTACAGGGACGCAAACAAGACCAGCCTTTCAGGTCTTACACTGGGAGGCATTTTCAGCAACGTTCCGAGCCGAAGACGCTCAAGCTTCATGCTGCACAATAGCCATCTACACCTTCATCTTCATCCGGGGTAGGTAAATTGTCTAATGTGCAGAAAGGTGGATCTCCAGGTGCTTCTACTAGCTCTTCCTCGCCCAGCTCTAAAATCATTTGCCACCGATGCAAAGGCATGGGACATGTCATGAAGGAGTGCGCCAGTCGTCGGGCATTCATTGCTACTGAGGATGGATATATCAGTGCTAGTGATGTTGAAGAAGAATTAGTTCTTACTGCTAACATTACTGCAGATTCGGACGCTGGTGACAAGGACAAGGATATCATCGCCATTGACTCCGATGCTACCGCGGGCTTTCCTAACCTTTTTGTGTAGCATGTGTTGAGTACATGTGTGGGACATGATGACAAGATGAAGATCCAGCGCCACAATTTGTTCCACATGTATCTTATTGTGCAGGGTTGTCGTGTTCTCACTATCATTGATAGCGGCAGTTGCAACAACTTGGTGAGTTTTGATTTGGTTGAGAAGCTTGGCTTGACCACATGACAACATTCATATCCATATAAACTTCAATGGTTCAATAATAGCGGTACGACAAGGGTAACTAAATCGGCACGCATTAGCTTTTTCACAGGCGTTTATCATGGTACTACTGATTTTGATGTTGTTCCTATGCAAGCTTGTTCAATTTTGTTAGGACGTTCATGGAAATTTGATAATGATGCTATACACCATGGTAGAACTAATACATACACTTTCATGCATAAGGAAAAGAAAATTACTTTACTGCCTTTGTCTCCTATGAATATTATTAAACATGCTAAGGAAATTAAAAATAAACCTCCAATATCCAATGCTAAACATGATGGGTTTAAGTTAAAAGGAGGTGCTTTTCTTGCTACAACTTCTACTACTGCTGAGTTATGTGATAATCCTAATGCACCATGTTATACTATGTTTTGTCAACCTATTATGTCTAGTGCATTGCCTGCTGTCACTAACCTTTTGTAGGAGATTGTTGGTGATGGGATGGAGTCAAGGACGACTCCAATTCTAGAAGGAGGGGATGATGAGGACATCGCCATGCTGGACACGCCTACGCCATCATCGTTTCCAAGTTGCAACTCATCTCCAACTCAGCTGCCACGTCACCTTCGGTTTCCGCATATATGTCGTCACTATTTTGGTCATAACTTCCTCATACGACATCGAAATAGGGTGATCTTGGACTCGTTGGAAAGGGGACGACGATGCCGTCATTTTGGGTCTGGTCCCAGATCCAGATATTTTGTGGATCATTCTGTGTGACCACGAAGAGTTGCTGCGTCACCTATTTTGGGCCAACTTGGCCTTGTATCGTGTCGGGCCTTAAGCCCAAGTTGTGGGCGCCCAATCCCTGGCCGCCTACAACCCTAGGTCGTCCCTCTTTATACTCCATGCAGCCACCGCTGTTTAGACTTGGGTTTTGTTTTGAGTTTAATTTTCCATCGAGAAACTAGATCGTTCATTGTAACTGTGTCGATTAGTCCTTTTATAGTGATCCAGGGCCCCCGTTCTTGATCTCCTCCACTGTGTCGATTAGTCCTTTGGAACCGAGTTCTTGAACCTTATATTGATACTCGCTCAATTCATATTTGCAATTTTAGATTGCGTGATTCTACCTTTTTGCTTGTGCGCTTCGATTCGCTTGCAGGAAAAGCCTTCTTGGCGAGGTCAATCAAGTTGTGCTTGGTTGATAACCAACAGAGCAGTGGTGTAATGGTTGCAGGGTTCAAATTGTGTTGATTTGAAGCCGGATCGCCAACATCGAGTTCAAGTCGAACTTACCAGTTACCTCATGGAAGATCAGGCCAGTCCTCATCACGTGTCCCCCTAGCCATGACGTAATAGGTGCATCTCGGCTCCCAAGTGCTAGACTCAGGCTCAATGCCAAGGCTTTGCACCTTCATAATGTCTTCATCAAACTCCTCTAGCTTACCAAGGTAGCCGCGAGAGCCAAGATGATGAGCATCTGTCGCTTTCAACGAGTTTTCCTTATTCTTCACACTCAATTTTAAGGCTTCCTAGGATTGCTTATATTCCTTGAATTCCTCCCAGTATTGCCTCTGCTTGTCCATTGTCCATTTTCAAAATCTAGCTCTATACCCCTCTTGATAAATTTTTTGTTCAAATCATGCTTAAAAGTCCTGAACATGATGCCCATGTTTTCTTTTGTTTTGTTCATGACCATCTCCTTATCCTACTGCTCTAGAAAAGAGGAATAGGGTATCAACTTCTCCCAAACAAGTTGCTTCTCTGAGTTAGGCATGATCCATGGGTCCCGCAATTCATCACTGACCCATCGCCTGTACTTAATGGGGATGAAGTCCCTAACAAGAATCTCGAGGATATTCTTGAATTTTGTCACCGACAAGTTCGGAGCTATCGGCTGCCCTGTCTGGTCAAATCCATCTATGTGCCAGTGTGCATTTTTTCCCTTAGGAAGTTGTGAGGCTCCTCGCCTTGGCTTCGACTTGCTAGTAATTGGGCCATCATTGTGCATAACCTATCGATGAAAATGTTAATTAATTAGCATGCCACTTATGACTTAGCATGTTAGATTATCATGTTTATTATAAACATATATAGTTACCTCATCATCAGGTGCATTAATATTCAGATAATACGAGGTGGGGCTGAAATCTGGTCCTTCACATGGCTCATTATTGCCATCGCCACCATGTGTCCGATCTTGCGGGCCGGCTCTCGTGCCAGCATCCTGATCAGATGCTTGTTGTGCATGGTTTGCGTGATCTTGCAGGGCCCCTGAGGATCCCGCCCCAGCATTCGAGCCCGCTTGTTCTCTCCTGCCAGGTTGGCGAGCGACGTACCTTCAACGCTGAGTCATGTCTGTGAGATAGGACTGGCATTTCATAAGTGTTTGTAATATAAAATCTCTACTACTCTAGCTATGACCTCAGAGGGCATAAGATACACAAACCACTTTAGTCCATACATAATTCCAAATAAGAAATGCAAATTACATGTACCGATAAATGTCTACTTTCAAATAAGAAATGCAATGACTATAGCTAGAAAGAAAATTATGGCATCTCTCCAAGACCAAAGAGCAGGAGGACTCCTAGTCTTGATGTCTCTGGTCCATGGGTACTCTGCTTCAATCTCCTGGACTTGTGGGCCCTCCTCAATCTGCGATGCTGGTGGATCATCTACAACCTCCAGTGTTGGTGGAATTGCTTCATACACCGGGCCATGGTATGGACCATAAAAGGCATTCAAAGCTTCTGCCTCTGTGTTGAATTTCTTGTGCTCATTACCTAAAAAGCCACATACTTCGATTTTACATCTTTCGAACTACGACAGATGCCAGGTCTCCGTCCAACCCACACTACATATCATGCCATATATAGCATATACCCCTATATACACACATATGATTGTCTAAATTATATTAGATTGAGACTATATGCATATCATCAATCTGCAAAGTTTTTGTTACATATAACATCAAGTCCATGCCAATATATATATATATATATATATCTACGAAACATGATCTATATATATTAACAACATCAAGTATGCCAATAGTTTATGCCAAATAATAACATCAAATAATATCAAGTAGATCTATTCATAAGCAACATATGCACATCAAATAGTATTAAGAATTTAAACATCTAGCATGCCAAAATTTTAAATTACAGCAAGCTACACATTCAAGAACATCAAATTTTACATGAAATTAATATAGCTTCTATTGATATGCACATTAGTGTTGTTGTCTTTATTTTTCATTAGCTGAAACTGCTCTAGATACAGCACCACAACCCAAGGGAGAGGCGGGGTGGGGTGGGGAGTGGGGGGATCTCACCTCAGTTGTAGATGCCACAGCATGGACGAGTGTGGACGAGGCAGCAGTAGCAGCACAGCAGAGGGCGCGGTTGGTGTGGCCGAGGAAGCAGACGAGGTGGCCAGCGACGAGTCCACGGCCAAGCTGCACAGAGGGGGCGTCCACGTTCATACAATTGCACTCAGGAAAAACATCAAACACCTTGGGGGCATTCCAGGAGTGGTGCTCACCGCGTAGAGAGTGGCAGCCGCGTCCGCGCGCTCCTGAAGTTCGTCGTAGTCCGCATAGAGGGTGGTAGCCGATAGATGACCGCGGGGCGGAGGAAGAAGACAGCGGCATCGAGTGGCTCCCTTGCTGCCGCGAGGTACGGCAGCCGGCACCGACCGCAGCAGAGGAAGAAGAGGGCGGGGCTGCGGCGGACGGCGTCCAGTGCCTCCCTTGCTGCTGTAGGGTGCCCGGTGAGGCACGTAAGCCGGCACGGAGGAAGAAGAGGGCGCGGCTGTGGCGGACGGCGACGCGGGTGGAGGCAGAGGATGCCGGCGAGCGTTCGAACAGACTGGGTGCGGGCTAATGGAATGGGGAAATTTTCACCCGGCGCGCGCTTCGCTTTTATACGACACGGTCATCACTGCCGGTTGGTAATACAAACCGGCAGTGATAATATACATCACTGCCGGGTAGTTTACACACTTGGCAGTGATGTGAGTTACTAGTGCCGGGTCTATTATCCACCCAGCAGTGATAACCGGTGGATGTTTCGTATTAAATAGAGTGACGATGCAACTATATCGAACATCGTCCGCTGTCGTAACGATTAAGTAACCATACTCTAAGTCTGCAGAACCGGGTTCGAACCCTTTCTGTCCCACCTTTTATTATTCTTCTTTCATTTTTTTTGTTGTTCATTCTTTTATTTTCTCATTAAATAAAATTAGACTGCTAGGTCTAATGAACATGTACTGGTATCTCAGCGGCCAAGGCACACAACTCTGGCCCAGGTTACCTGGTTTCGAAACCCGTGGTAGGATATTTTTTCCAACTGAATTATGATTTTCTACATAACCCCGGGTGGATATCGTTAACCGGTGGTGCTGACAGACATCACTGCCGGTTGCAGTGTCTTCTATGCCGGTTTTGCTGATATTATTTTTAAAACATAAAAACATTTTTTAGCACTAATAAATCCCAAACTTCATTATTCTTTTGTCCAAATGGCTTGAATTTTCTTGAGAGCACACTACACCCAAAATCTTAGGTTTTTCTGATTAATATATTTATTATTGTATTTTTCTTTATGTTCAGTGAGGCACAATATGATGAATTATATATTCAAAACACTAATTTTTTAACATCATACATGAAATGTTGTCTTCTATGACAAAGGAGAACCTTTGGCAAAGTTTGGCACAATTCCTGATCTGTTCTAGGGTGGACTTAGTTCAAATTATAATTACTCGAAGAAGTGACATGGAAATTCAATTAAACTTAAAAATAGCAAACCAATTCAGAAAATTCTTAAAATTGGTCCATGCTCCTTATGTGCTATGTGGAATCTAGAGAAAAAGTTTGAGACCGATTGGACATAGGAAGCATATGCACCACATAATCCATGAAAACCTAGGTGTGTAGTCATGGTTCGATAAAAGCTTCTTTGTACCTTTGTGAAGCATGTAGTTTCCTTCTTTGTCTAAATGGCTTGAAATTTTTTTTGGGAGCATACTATACCCAAATTATGGTCCCAGAATGAATCTTAGGTTTTTTATTAATATTTTTATTATTGTATTTTTCTTATTGTTCAGTGGGGCACAATATGGTGAATTATATATTTGAAACACTAATTTTTTTAACTTCTTCCACGAAATGTTGTCTCCTATGGCAAATGAGAATCTTTGGCAAAGTTTGGCATAATTCCTGTTCTGTTCTAGGGTGGACTCAGTTCAAACTATAATTACTTGGAGAAATGACATGAAAATTCAATTAAACTTAAAAAATAGCAAACCAATTCAGAAAATTCTCACAATTGATCCATGCTCCTTATGTGCTATGTAGAATCTAGAGAAAAAGTTTGAGACCAATTGGACATAGAAAGCATATGCACCACAGAATCCATGAGAACCTAGGTGGTATAGTCATGGTTTGATGAAAGCTTTTTTATACCTTTATAAAGCAAGTAGTCTCCTCCTTTATCCAAATGGCTTGAAATTTTTTGGGAGTATACTACACCCAAATTATGGTCCCCGAATGAATCTTAGGTTTTTCTGATTAATATTTTTATTATTGTATTTTTCTTTGTGCTCAGTGAGGCACAATATGGTGAATTATATATTCAAAATACTAATTTTTTAACTCCTTCCATGAAATGTTGTCTCCTATGGCAAAGGAGAACCTTTGGCAAAGTTTGGTACATAGAGAATTTAATTGTAATACAATATTAATAAACACACAAGTAGTAGAAATTAAAATTACAAACCATAAAAATACAACCTTCTAAATAAAAATTAAAATTAGAAACCATGAAACTACAACCTTGCAAATCTAACTAAATAAAGACTAATCACTACCAGCATCAATGTCAAGATCGCTGTCGTCGGAATCATCACTGGGGGCAGCGAACGGTCCATGTACCCTAACATGCTCTTGGAGCCACACAGTGTAGTTCATGTCATGGATTGTGTATCCACTCGAGTCGATGAAGTGCAATGCTTTTATTATTGCACTTTCTCATGACTCAAATGTGCGAAACAGAATGAGCTGCCTATAGATATACCCTATTGAATGACCACTACTATCAGTAAACCGTATGTAGATCTTGTGTCCTTCTATGGTACTTTGGCCAAATGGCGCACCATTGTAGTCCCAATCATAGCCAAGTTGGATCAAAGTTTGGTCTAGAATGGCTCCCAAACCACACACAGTGTGGAAAAGATCGTGGAATGGCACCTACAAGTTGACAAAATAAATGAAAATTATTAACATCAAATAATTAAGCTTCACGGCGAAGGTATATATATCAATAATGAATTTTTTACCACATCACAATCATGGGTATAGGCCATATGAAATTCGGCAACTTGCGGAGCAGTGATATTAGCAGAGGCACCACGCAAAGCTTCTATCTTGAAGTGTGAGAAGTCACGCACAGAATAGCCAACGTGTCGAAGTACCTCCAGACACAAGCGGACGACACTCCATTGTGCGGTTCTCACGTGGGGGTGCTGGCCTCCTGTCTGGTGGATAACATGCGGCGGATGCCCTTGCTGTTGCCTTGAAGGGATCAGAAAATGCAGTTCACATGTCCACAGCTGACCACTAGTAACAGACGCCATGTTCTGGATGAAGTCCGAAATGAAGAACCAACTAGTGCTGATTGTAGCCAGTCTATTGGGGATATGGTCTGCCAACACACAAACACAAAAATAATAGTATATATCACATAAATAACACATATTATTAATAAGTTGCTAGACTTTAGTAGAAAATAGAAATTATATTGAAAAATATTGCATACAATAGCTGGCATAGGATATCGTGGAATGGGCAAATCAGGAGCGAATGGCTCATCGCTGGAAACCTGGTTCCTTTGGTGGGGAAAGCGGGTTCACGCCAGACATGCAAAAAATAGAAGATAAAAATTAATCAACAATAAAAACAATTCATCTAAAAATTAAATAAGCAAAGTAAATCAAATATATATTCTAAATATATAGGCAACATGTGTACCAGCCCAATATCTAAGAGCCATGACCAAGTCGTTGAGTAAGCTAACAGTGAAAACAGAGCTTCAAAAGGAGAGAATATGAGAGACAGTAAGAGTGTGTCGAGAGGGCGTCCATGCAGCACGCTGATTTATAGAGGGGGTGGACATCAATGCTAGGTTTTGTCTTACACCGACAGTGGTGATCCACATCACTGCTGGTTGGTAATAAAACCCAACAGTGATGGCCTCTATCACTGCCGGTTTCTATCCTCCACTAGACAGTGATATACTATCAGCCAATTCTTTTGTATGCATGCAGGTTACAATAAATTCTAACATGCATGCATACAGTACATCTTTTGTACACTGGTTTTTTCTATGCATGCAGGGAGGTTAAGCATGCATGTAGTATGTCTTTTTATTCAAATATAATGATCTGGATATTGCACAAATTTTGCACAAGGAGCATGAATTTTTGACTGTCTCACATGTACGTAAATATTTGCCTTTGGTTCTGTAACATCCTCGATGTTACTATGCACTTAAAATGTTAATCATGTTATTTTATGCATGCAATGCATCATTAAGATTTAAATTTATATGCATTTATTTAATAATTTTATATATATAGAAGGAAAGTTGTACTCAAGTTTGATTATCTTGTTATGTTCTCACCAATACACTCCATGCATCATGTCATGCATCCCGTCATGCTAAAACATGCATAATTTATATACGTGTAGTACCTACGAAAGTGACGGCTCGTGTGAAGCAAGTGTTGAAGTGGTGGGTGTTGACCAATCTTCGAGAAAATGTCATCTTCAAAAGAATGTCGATTCAACTGTGGAGTTGCTGCCAAGTGTAACACCTATGATCTCTACGAGAACTAACCACCGCTGTAACACAGGCAAGCTCCGGTTTTAACCCCTCCCTTGGATTTCGAAAAGTTTTTATCATTTGATTATAAAATGTTACATTAAGTATTAGGGGGATAAAAATACCTAATTATTGCATCATCCGCCTTGATTATTGAACATCATCCTTGATAACCGTTTTAAATGTTATGCTAAAAAGCTTATTATGCTTAGCCATGCTTATTTAGTTAGATTTCAAAGAAAATATTTTATGCTGAGATTTGATAAAGTTGATAAATGAATTGGAACCCGTTTGGGACTTATGTCGGGAAAGGAGTCTCGACGTTGTGCCCATCTGTGTTAATGTTAAAGTTAGGACCCCGATTGCTAGGCTGATTCGTGGTCGTGACTTGCAACTGACCGCATACTCTGGTAAGCCCGATCACGGCTAATCTATCAGTAGAACGACCAACCTCGCACTGAGAGTGGAGAGATGGCGGGGTGGCGGAGACCCTCGAAGGACAAGGTCTCGGGTTCGAGGGGTACCGTACTCTCGGGTGGCGATGGACTCGGTCTAGTGATAGATGACCCGTTGGAGAAGGTTGATATATGTAGGTGGGACCTACATATATCGTGTGGTTAGGGATCCCCAGCTGGGTAAATCGATTCGGATCGCCACTGCTTCTCGGATAAGGAGACTTGACCAACTGTACATCAACGTAGAAGAACTTGGTTTTTGGAAATAGATTGGTTAACAACAATACTTGATCTAGTTTGGGATTACCTAGAGATAGGGTAATCCTTACTATTTATAAACTATGGATAAAGTAATTTTTGAAAAGCTTTTCTGCAAAGGCACTTTGATTCTTGCTAAGCCTTACCTTGATTTTCCATTAAGCCAGCATATCCTTGAGAGTCTTTTCTTTTGTTGGGTAAGTCTTGCGGAGTACAATTGAGTACTCGGGGTTTGTTAACCCTGTTGCAGGTTTTGACTTTGATGCTTCTAATCAAGTCATGTCGGTGGGCTCGACGTGATTTGGTTATCCTCTCCTTACTTAGGTGTCCTACCTAAGTCATCTTCTATAAGTTCTACTCGACTTCCACAATAAAGGTTAAGTTGTAAAAGTAACTTATTTCTAATATGTAATTTATTATTTTAAATTCTTCCGCACTCTGATCTAAAATTTTGTAACAAATGTTGTAATGTTGTAGTTACTTCTTTGTTGATCCTGGTATGAGTTGTCAATCGTGGATGATTCGGGTTTCCTGAGGAGACCCGACAGAGCTTCCTAGGTCGTCTGGGTCACATGCATGGTTGTCGGAAGCCGTTGCAGCAATTACGGGTGCATGTGGGCCATACTATTTAGGAGGGTCTGTTACAGGTTCTTTTTTCCATTTAATGCTCGATAGCGTGATTAATTTGTATTGAAATGAACGAGGAGCATGAATTTTTAAGATATAATATCATTCACTTATTTACATAGAGTACAAGCATAGATTACATATACGACAACAAAGATCTTCACTAAAATTACATATACGATAACAAAGACCTATCTTTTTAATGGCCAATGTTAACATCCAAGTGTATAAACACATTAAAATTTGACCATCTCAGTAGGTTTCTTTTAGTATATCGGGTCGAAGAGCTGCTGAGGTGGTCACGAGCAACGCCAGAAGTAAGCAATCAAAGAGACCAAGCAAGAACTTGTGCTTAAGCACGTGCATGGCCACCTTTCTTGGTGCTGGTGGTGGATATGACGGTGGTGGTGATAAACCATTCAGAGCTGGACTTGCAAGCACAGTCCAGCGCCTGCAGGATGTAGCCTCTGCCATGGCTCCGGCCTACATCAGCACCTTCCCAGTAGGAACGCCGAGCCCACGGCTGCAGCTTCCTACCTCCCCCAGTAGCAACCACGAGTCCACCGCAGCGGCTGCCTGGTGAGATCCTTTGGCGTTGCTCTATCTTCAGTAGGATTCTTCTAGTACCTCTTTGTGTGTACCATTTTGATGATATCGGTATGTGAAGAGCTTTATCCCACAGAGAGACCATGGATGTGGAAAATTAGAGAAGACCAACCAGAGAGAAATATAAATGAAACAAATAACATAAACACTAGTGTCGTGGTGGAGAGGCTCGTAGCTATGGGCCCTTTTCTAGACCCTCTATCATGGGAGTTGGTGGTAGCAGTGCTCTCTGATGTGGTGATCAGAGATAGCACGCGTCCCATGAAGTTTGGAAAAGGGAATCCACACATCACTGTCGGGTCGAAGTTAGAGCCGGCAGTGATCGTGCTTTTTAGTGCCGGATCTGAGAACTGGCAGTGATGATGGGAATCACTGCCGGGTGTTAATGAGAACAGGCAGTGATGAGCCTGTCCTGTAGCTAAAAGCTGCTGACGGTGCAGCAGAGGTCAGGGTTTTGTCTTAAAAGTAGCGCCACTGTCGATTCTAAACTACAACCGGCAGTGATATATTGTTTGCAGTTTTTTTACTCTGGTAGAAATTTACATAGTTTCTTCATAAAATAATTTAGTATAATGATACATTCACTACGTAACCATTGATGCAACTATAAAATGATGCGTAGAAAATATATGTGAATAAAAATTATTTATATTAGGCAAATTACTGGTACAAAATGTTCATAAATATTTGATAACAACAATACAGGTAGGATTTATCACTAGCATTTTTTCTAACTTTTTTCTGTTAGATGAACGATGATGGCCTCATCGTGATCACACCGTACATAAGCAGGTTCTTCCCCCTCTTTAAGGATCTGCAGGGTTATATTGGCCCCGACTGTAGGCATTTCATGATATCCCCTGTATTCTTCTTCATCCGTCATTCCTTCGATACCGACAATCTTTCTTTTGCGTTCCATGACTACTTTTAACCTTATTTTTATTGTGTTTTCTCTCGCATAAAAGACTTGCATAATATCTTTTGTAAGGACAAATGGGTCATCTCTGTATGCGGTTTTGTGAGATCAACAGTAGTGTACCCTTCAGGCTCCATTATTGTAGCCTCCAGCCGTACCCACTAGCAGCGAAAAAGAGCAGGCTTTACTCGACCATAGTCTAACTCCTATATCTCCTCTATAAAACCATATTACGTATTCTGCACATTGCCTGCTTCATCTTGGGCATCGAATCATAGACCAGAGTTTTGGTATATGCCCTTTTCATCCTGTTTTTTCGTGTAAAATGTAAACCCAATGATTTTATACCCTTGATACATACGCAATATACTCGTAGGTCCCCTGGCTAATACATCCAACTGAGAAGTGGATGTTGACGTTGTTCTACTAAATCAGGATCGCAACCAGTCCACAAATGTCTCCTTATGTTATTTGTCAAGCCAACCCCCTTCCTCCCTGGATTTGAATCTTGTATCTCTTTTCTTTGCTCATTAATGTAGGGCATCACATCTTGTGCTTGTTGGAGAACAGTGAACTTTGTCTGTCGGAAAGAAATGGGATCCTTCACTCTTCTACATTTCTCGTCGATCATCCCTTTGCCCTATAGCCTCCCTTCATGATGAGATTGTGGAAGTCTGACCATATCGATGTCCATATAATATGAGCAGAACTCGATGGCCTCCTCCGTTGACCATCCTTCTACCATTCCCCGTTCTGGTCTGAATTTGTTCCAAATAACCTCTGAAAAACTTTCATCAACCTTTCGAAAGAGAACATCTGATGCAAGTACATTGGCCCTAGGGATTTAATTTGATCAACCAGATGAATGAGCAGATGCATTGAGATATCAAAGAAGGTCGGTGGGAAATGCATCTCAAGCCTAGAAAGAGTTTTGACAATGTCCTCCTAAAGTTTAACAAGAGTGGACACATCAATGACCTTTTGTGAGATCACGTTGAAGAACGAGCACAACTTTATGACTGGATCCCGAACCTTTTTTGGTAAGATACCTACCAGACTGGAAGGAGCTGAGTCATAATGACATAACAATCATGTGCCTTCATACAAACATAGTTAAACATGACTTCTCTCATGTTGACTAGCCGACTCGGTTTTGCAGAATATCCTGTCGGGACTTTGAGCTCATCAAAGAAGGAAGTAAGCATATTCCTTTCATCCCTTTTCAAAGTCCATGAAGCAATAGGAAGTTTCTCTGTGCCATCTTCTTGTAGGACTAGATGCAGCTCTGGCCTGAGTCCCAAGGATAGCATGTCCATGCATGTGCTTCATGTATCCTTTTCTGTCCCTCCGGTGTTCATCAAAGTATTAAGCAAGTGGACACACACATTTTTATTAATGTGCATGGGATCAAGACAATGGCGCGCACTCAGTAGTGGCTAATAAGGTAGTTCCCAAAAAATCAATTTTTTCTTCCATATACTCTCATCAGGTGCTGCTATTGCCCCATCCCCCTTACCAAGTTTAAAGTGGATGGTGCTTACTTCTTTTAGTATCTGCTTCCCATCTTGCTATTTTAGAGGTGGACGCCTCTCTTCCTTTCCATTGAATTTCTTCTTGTTCTTTCGGTAAGGATGATTCCTACGAAGGAATCTACGAGTTGCCATATAAAGCATTTTGTGATTATGCTTAAATATACGGCATCTGTCTCGTCCAAGCACTCAACACACCCGGTGTACCCTTTTGTCTTCTCCCCAGACAAGTTACCTTATCCTGGCAGGTCGGTGATTGTATTGAGAAGTGCTGCCCTGATCGTTACATGTTCCTTTTTGTACTCATCCCAAACATCCCTGATTCCCTCCTCAAACATCAATTTTAGTTCATCGATCACTAGTTTCAGGAATGTATCGATGTCATTCCCAGGCTATCTCGGCCCTTGGATTTGTAGTGGTACTTGGATGAACGTGCGCTTCATACAAACCCAAGGTGGAAGGTTGTATATACACAGAGTCACTGGCCAGGTGCTATGTTTGCTTCTAACCTGATCGAAAGGATTCATCCCATCTGTACTCAAAGCAAACCAAAGGTGCCTTACCTCACCACCAATTTTATCATAGCACTGAGTTTTGATAGACCTCTAGTCCTTTCCATCGGTGGGGTGCCTTGACATTCTATCTTTTTTGCGCTCTTCACCATGCCAGCGCAATAGTTCGGCCGACTTTTCACATGCAAACAACCTATGCACCAGTGGAGTTATAGGAAAATACCAAACAACCTTTACTGGCCCTCCTCTAATCTTGGCACTATCAATTGATGGCCCATCCATGTATCGAGGAGCTTTGCACACAGGGCAGTTGTCCAAACTTTCATATTCCTTTCCACGGTACAAAATGCAATCATTGGAACACGCGTGGATTTTCTCAACCTCCAGACCGAGTGGGCAAATTATTTTCTTGGCCTTCTATGTATTCTCTGCCAACTCTTTTTTCTCTAGGAGCAATTTTCTTATTTTTTCTAGCAAGTTATCAAAGCCTTGATCGCTTAACCCATTCGAGGATTTGAACTCTAATAGCATGATGTTGGCTTCTAATTTGCTGACCAAACAATTCTTGTAGAGTGGTATCTTCGCATCTTCTCTCATTACCTCTAGTTTTTTCAACTGTTTTGCTTTGAGAAATCCGTGCTCTACATTATCAATTATCCGAAAAATATCATCGTCATGAAGTGTGTCGTTAGCTAACGTGCCCGCGAACACAGGAGGAACAAAGTGCTCGTTCCTATCAAATACATCGTCACCAGTTTCTACCATGTTCACATCATCAAGTGCGATGTTCACGCCATCAATGTTTTCTCACAGTGCATTGCCAACCACCTCACCGTGCTTGGACTAAACCGTGTAGTTTGGCATGAAACCTCTACAAATTAAGTGCGACCATATAGACTCAATATGTGTCCATTTCCTATTATTCTTACAATGTACACAAGGGCAGAAAATTGGGTTTCCATCCCCAGCATTAGCTTTGGCATATGTGAGGAAATTTCAGATGCCACCCATGTAGTCCTCGTGCGATCGTGGCAATCCTTGCATCCATAATCGATCCATCTCTGT
The DNA here is from genome assembly GCA_031170775.1 of Cymbopogon citratus. Lineage (NCBI taxonomy): Eukaryota > Viridiplantae > Streptophyta > Magnoliopsida > Poales > Poaceae > Cymbopogon > Cymbopogon citratus. The sequence continues at coordinate 24,952 of DXKC01014255.1, forward strand.
ATAAAAAAATAGTAACAACTTATTAGACATTATTTGTTGCAAGCAATGTAACATTAGTTATTTCACAATTAATTAATCATCCAATCTCTAATTATAACTAAATTATTGGAAAATTAAAATTAGAAGGGATATAAATTATTGTACTCCATG
>DXKC01014258.1:0-18425 GCA_031170775.1 Cymbopogon citratus
TTGTCTTGCCCATGGCCATCAAGTTAGCTCCTGTCGTGATTCCTTTCGCTGCATTCGCTGTCAATGTCCTGGGCACAGAGAGCGGCATTGCCAGTTCTTGTGTCCCTCCACTGCCTCAGGTTCCCACTCTCCTTCTGCCCAACCTTGCTTTCCTCAGCATGGTCGGAGCTGGGCAGATGTTGTTGCCATGCCTCCATCAACAGAACATCGTGCTTTATCACCAGCAGACACTACATCAGCGCTCCCAGTGCAAGACCATCGCCACTCGCCATCAAATCAACAACCATTTGGTCCGCATGATATAGATGCTGAGCTTGTTTGTCGCAATTGTTGCCATGTCTCTCCTGCTTCGATGACTTCGAACCTCCAATCCATGCTTGCACCTCTGGTGGAGTCTTTGCGATCAGACCTTAATCATTTGATTGCAGTTCATTTGGAAGAAATGATACGACCCCTCACAACCATCAAGTTTTGGCTAGCATGCATAGCCAACCATCTAGAGCTTGTGGATCCACATGTTGAGCATTCTGTTTTTCCTGTCGTGCCTGAGCTCTTTGGTCCATGCTCTCCTATTCGACGTACACCGACACCATCAATCGTGGCATCCCTCGCAGCATCTTGCATGCCTGTTGGTTCCTTGTGTGAGGACACATGTGCAGATACTGAAGATCCTATTCTTAACAAGATGACCATAGAGGTGACTGGCCAGTGAGGTGTTCTTGGGGACATTGACGGTGGCTAGCTCAGAGCTTCACCAAAATACAACAGAGCAAGCTAGTGAGGTGTTCGTGGGGACCTCAACAGAACAAATGCTACAGGAGGTCACCCCTACTGAGGATGTTGTTTTGGTGGAGGACGCATCTGATGATGAGGAAGTTATCATCTCTGATACGCAGGTGACTGATCCTACCCTCCTCATGACAATTGAAGAATGTCCTTCCCATACCACGACCGAGGTCAACATAGAAGAGCCCCACAAGGATCCACCGATAGAGGCAATGTCTCCTCCAGACGCCACACCGAGAGAGGAAGAGGATTTCACAAGCCCTCCTATGCAGACCGTGACAACAAGACATCATCGCCGTAAGTCCTATGATAGATCATCGCTTCGTCGGAGTGCTCGTCTTGCACAGTGTAGAGTGTTAAAAGATTTGAACATTGTTTGTAATGATGGGAAGCTCAATGAGGATGTAATGCAAGACTATGCAGAACTCCTAAAGAAAGTGGTGCCGCATGACCTCCTCAAGCAGCTGATGGGTTTAAAAGGCCGTGCTTTCTGGGATATGGTGGCAGAAGTTTCCATGTCTTTTCATTGAGGGTTGGTCTCCGTCGCGGTTGTTTGGTGCTCTGGTCGAGAGTTGGTTGTTTTAATTGGTTTTATTTAGTTATTGCTGAAATTGTTGTTTCATTATTGCTCCCTCGGGGGTTGTTGTTTGCCCAATCTGGGTCTTCTTTTTATTAATATAATCAGCAGCTCTTCTGCTTGGTTTGTAAAAAAAACTTCCTTTTTCTCGCTTCGTCTACACCTGCTGTCTTGGGGATCTAGCTAGCTCCTATGTTGTGCACGGCTTCCGTCGTTAGTTTGCTAAACAAAGCACGTTCTAGAGCTAGTACTGTGGCAGTAGCATGCATGTTTCGTGCGTAATAGTAAAATGTGAAGATCTAACACTACTGCAGTCGGTTACATCACTGCCGGTGCTTAACCCTCATCATTGCTAGAATCTGAACCGGCAGTGAATAAATGGCAGTGATGTGAGGGGCAACATCACTGCCGGAATTTTGCATCCGGCAGTGATGCAGTACAAACACTGCCGTCTCGAAGCCAACGCCGGCAGAGTTAACTGATACGAACACTGCCGGCTCTAAGCAAGAGCCGGTAGTGTACTCCAGTAAACACTACCGGCTCGTCGACGAAGCCGACAGTGTTGTTTTAGTAAACACTGTCGGCTCGCTTTACCAGCCAACAGTGTTGTGTAATTAAACACTGCCAGCTTGTTGCTAGAGCCGACAGTGTTTGCTTCGTAAACACTGCCGGCTTGTTTTTAAGCCGACAGTGTTGGCTCGGTCAGCACTGCCGGATTTTGGGTGAAGCCGATAGTGTTATCCGAGCCAACACTGGCGGCTCGGACTACGAGCCGACAGTGCTCCGAGGTTTTCAATCCAGTTTTATTTTTTTTTATTTTTTTGGTTTATTTTTTATTTTTATAATATTTTTTCTTTTAATTATTGTTTTAATCCAACAGTGCTCCAAAATGGTAATACATAATTACAATTATAATCGTCCATCAACACAATATTGTAATATATTATCCGGTGCGGTTACATTCAAATGAGACTAGCGAAGTCCCGTTTCGTATAGTCGGTCTTGTAGACTTTGGCTCATGCGATTGAGTACAATCCTGGTTTTGACACGATGTGAGCCAAGATGAACTCTATCAGCTCCGACGACAGTGCGGTGATCTCATAATCTTCCAGCCTTTGGTGGTTATATTTCTCACGCTGCAGTTCAAAAATACAGAAAATTGTAAGCATCAATGGAACAAATTTTATAGTTAATATATTAAATAAATGAAATGGGGACTATACTCACCAATTTCTTGGGCTCATCCACAGTGTATGCAATGTAACGGAACATTGCCCACATGACATAGAACCCACATTCATCGTTGGCATCTGATTATCTTATCTACGGGATTGAGTCCATTACATGAAATGTGAATGGTGGGAGGCTCCCACCTCTATGTTCTCTCCTAACAATGTGCGACATTATAATAAATAGTTGAAATGGGAATCATTAGAAAACTAAAGCTAAGATGATACGAATATGATGTTGTTAGCATTGCCTATGCATTCAGCACCGTCACAAGTGGCATGAAATCTTCAAGTGGTCTTTCCTTCGAGTCCCACATCTCAATCTTATTATCTTTAAGATTGATACAAACAAGGGCGTAATGTTTGCTACAATCAAAAAGTTGTAAATAACAAATAATATTAACAAAAAAGCATAAAAACGCTGGTCAGAACACATACTTGAAGTGGTAGGATAGAAGTAGGTGGGTCTTCTTCTGTTGCACGAACTGTTCAAAAATTTTAATGTATGATTTTTTCATATACTCCACACCGGAATTTCCTAACTTGCTGAGGCAGATATCTTTGATTAAGTCAGACGGGGTCTAAGAAGCCTAAGTATGCAAGTGTGCGGGTTTTTAGGGCGACATATGTTGCAACTAACCTGCATAAAAGTCATGGGAAGTGCACAAAATTAAATAATTTGTGTCTTGAAAGGGCATTATGTAGAATTTAACATGTGTAGGGCACTTACATATTCCATAGACCCAATAGTTACACGTCGAGTTTTTGTCTCTGGTACATCTGGAACACGCAATCCTAAGGAACTTAATATTTCTCTTCTTCAGGATAATTGAAAACATCAAGCGGCTGGAGAATGGCAGTGAAAATTATAGAGTTAGTCTCCCGTGAATGCCACAGGTAATAATCATGCAAGCTCCGAAGCGGTAGGGGCAAATCTTCCTACTCTTCGTCGGTAACCATCATTTCTTTAAGTACAAACTTCTTTGCCGGCGTCATAGCTAGCAGTGAGTCCCAATAGAGATTCTCCACTTGCGCTCTGCTCAGCTCGGGGTTTTTCACGACCAACACATCTATTGCCCACTGATGTTCATGGTGCACTTCGTCGGCTCTTTCATTATTGTACTTGTTTATTGTATACCTTTCATATTCATTCCTCTTCATGGCCTTTGGAACTGAGCCAACAAGATTGAAAAATGGTTTGTATTTTTCCTTCGGTATATCTTGAGTGAATTTTTACTTCAAGTTTGTAATGCTACCACTGAATGGCCTTTTGTATTTCTCTTGGCCCACTTGGCCAACTGATTACGAGGACCACGACAGGATCTCTTTCTTTGCCACTCCACTTCCAATACTTTAGGGGGACGAAGTCCCTAACAAGGTTGCCGATGACTGAAGAGTATTTCTTCACAACAATGTCCAGGGAAGATGGCATCCCGAATTCATCGAATGCTATGATCCGCCAATTCTTTTCGTGAGGAAGCTTTGATGGGCCACACTTGCTTCTGGCTCTAGTGCTGCCCGAGCCCTTTGGCGCATCGACCGGCATAGGTTCCTCCTGGAGGAAACAAGCAAGTTAATACCATCTCCATTGATCAGGGGATGGCTATATCATCAAATCACTCCTAAGTTACCTGGTTGTCTTGGTCATATTGTTGTAGGTTTAGATAAGTGCTGGGGCTCACTTCTCCCTGCCCATTATCACCAGCCTGATTGTCACCGGCTACGTTAGCCACATCCTGCGGCGCCTCTTGTGCCCTATCGTTTCTTCAGCTACGGGGAATGCAGGGACGGGGACGAACCATGGCTGTGACAAGACCGTGGTAAGTTCGTTTTGGCATATGTTCACATATTACGATTATTATGAAACAACTAACAATGACATAGTGCAAAGTGTAATAGTAAGTACCCAACTCATTGTTCCATTCAACACATGCTACTATGTTCACCTACTGCTCTATGACCACAGATCTACATCGACTTCCCGATCAGAAAAGCAACAATAATAGCCATCAGCACAAGCATGGCATCTTTCCAAGACCAAGCAGCAACTGTCCTAGTCTTCACATCTACGGCGGGTGGCTTCTCTTCAATCACCGGTGCCGGCAGCTCTACATTCACCATGGAAGGCCCTCAAAGTTTCATCTTCTGTGTAGTATTTCTTGTGCTCATTACTAGGGAAGCGATGTACTTGAGCCGTGCACTCTTCCCAAGTTCGATAGATCCTAGGATTGTGACTAACATGAACAACATAGTATGGTATGGTTGCACTACATACAAGAATGATTTATTATTGAGATGTTCACATTCATCATTTTAGTCCAAAATTGTGAACAACATAGTATGGCATGGTTGAACAACATAGTATGACATATATGTAAAGCTAAAGCCATATTTGGTGCAGCAAACTTAAGTCCAAATTGCCCATCAAATTACTAAAGATTTTAAGGTATGCATAGTTTGCACTTCTTCAGAATAGACAAGCTTTCTACTAAATATTTTAACAATTCCAAAGTAAATATAGACATGCTTTAATATAGAAAAATTGCTCAAAAATGCTACTGAGTATTACTCTAAGCCCACGGTTTTCATCAGTCGCAACAATGGAGGATTTCGCTCGTGCGCGCTTCTCAGTACATGCACTAGGCATCTCATCGAACAGGTAGGGGGCGGGGTGGACAGAATGTACCTCATGGTCTGGGGGCATCTGCGTCCATGCGCTCCTAGATGCTGGTCACCTGTAGTGCAAGAAGAGGAGGACAGAGCCCTCGGTGACGACGTGGAAGAACGGGGCTCCGCGGCGGTGGTCCTCGTCGGCGCGGCGGCGGTGCTCCTCGTCAGGTGACGGTGGTGCTCCTCGTCGGTGCAGCTTCTGTGAAGGAAGACCGGATGGCCTTGCGGCTCTGGGGGAGGTGGAAGGAGGCACGGAGGGTTCGGCGAAGGAGGCGCTGGTGCTCGGCGGCGGTGGCGGACAGTGGTGCTCGGCGGCGGTGAGAAGGGCGGGTGCGCGCGGGCTTCAAATGACTTAGGCAAATTTTTAGCGCCGTGCCCAAATGCTTTTATACCCCCCGTATCACTGCCGGGGTGTATCACAAGCCGGCAGCGATATATGTCATCACTGCCGGGGCCGGATCCGAGCCGGCAGTGATGTTAATCATCACTGCCAGACTGCTTCTAGAGCTGGCAGTGATTATTGACCGTCGTTTACTTGAATAAAATTATCTACCCCGTTCTAATGGATATCCCTTGCTATCCCAGCGGTTAACCACTTGAACTCGCGCCCTGCAGACCCATACTCAAAAATCAGGGGTGCCAAAATTTTTTGTTTTGTTCTTTTTATTATCAATTGGCTGCTTGTTTTAAGAAGATTTGTATGCCATATTCTTTCGAATATCCTCCACTATCTCAGTGGTTAGCGCCGCGCTCTCCCACCCTGTTCACCCACGCTCGAATCCCAGGTGGCCAATTTTTTGTTTTATTCAATTTATTATCACTGCCGGTCTTATTTTCTAGCTGGCAGTGATATATACACACACACACACAATATATAACTTCTATAATTTGTATAAACCTAAAACTTTATTTTCCTAACTCAAATTGGCTCCAAATTTTTTTACAAGAATGTGTACCAAAACTATGTGCCCCCACAAGATATTAGATTTTTATAATTATTTGAATAATTATACTTTTCTCTTTGGCTAGTGAGACACAATATGGTGAACTACATATTAAAAAATCTAGAACTTTAAGACAATCTCCATATAAAATTGACTCATATGGCACAATAGACCCTGTGTACAAGTTTGGCACCATTCCGAATCTTTTCAAGGGTAGACCTAGTTCAACCTATAATTACATAGTGAATATGCGCGGAAATTCAATTAATCCTCGAAAAGTAGCAACCATTTTAGAAAAATCTTAAAGTTGGTGAATGCCTTATTTGTGGCCTGAGAAAGCCTGAGAAAAAGTTTGAGACCAATACGATACTGGGCTGTATATGACCATAGAATCCTGGAGAACCTAAGTGTATTGTTATGGTTCGATGAAAGGTTCCGTATACCTCTGTGAAGCATGTAGGCACTGCCTATGTACAAAAGACTTGAAAATTTTTTGGTAGTAATATTGACCCAAATTTTAGTCCCCCACAAGATATTAGGTTTTTCTGATAATTATTTAAATTATTATACTTTTCTCTTTGGCTAGTGAGACACAATCTGGTGAATTACATATTAAAAACTCTAGAACTTTAAGACAATCTCCATATAAAGTTGACTCATATGGCACAATAGACCCTGTATACAAGTTTGGTACCATTCTGAATCTTTTTAAGGGTAGACCTAGTTCAGCCTATAATTACATAGTAAATAGGCACGAAAATTCAATTAATCCTTGAAAAGTAGCAAACCATTTCAGAAAAATTTTAAAGTTGGCGAATGCTTCATTTGTGGCCTGAGAAAGCCTGAGAAAAGTTTGAGACCAATACGACAACGGGGTGTATATGACTATAGAATTCTGGAGAATCTAAGTGTATTGTCACGGTTCGATGAAAGGTTATGTATACCTCTGTTAAGCATGTAGACAGTGCCTATGTCTAAAAGACTTGAAATTTTTTGGTAGTAATATTGACCCAAATTTTGGTCCCCCACAAGATAATAGGTTTTTCTAATAAATATTTAAATTATTATATTTTTTCTTTGTCTAGTGAGACACAATATGGTGAATTACATATTAAAAACTCTAGAACTTTATGACAATCTCTATATAAAATTGACTCATATGGCACAATAGACCCTGTGCACAAGTTTGACACCATTCCGAATCTTTTCAAGGGTAGACCCAGTTCAAACTATAATTACATAGTGCATACGCGCGAAAATTTAATTAATCCTCGAAAAGTAGCAAACCATTTTAGAAATATCTTAAAGTTGGTGAATGCTTCATTTGTGGCCTGAGAAAGCCTGAGAAAAGTTTGAGACCAATGACACCGGGGTGTATATGATCATAGAAAAATCTTAAAGTTGATGAATTCAAACTAACCAACAAATATTGCAGGAATGACATGCATGACAATATATAGTCAAACACACAACACATACAACACTAATCACTATCATCAGAGGGGATCGGGCCATTGACACTAACCCACGCCTGCATCCATATGTGCCAATTGATGTCTCCGATCGTGTATCCCCTCTCAGTATCGATATAATACAGTGCTCGTATGATTGCACTCTCCCGTGCCACATGAGACGCATGGAATGGTCGACCATACACACAACCTGCTGAAACCTCACTTTGCTTGGGATAGAACCTCATGCAGAATTGTTTGTCTTCTATAGTATTTTGGCCCCTGATGTGATCCCAATCACAATCGTACCCAAAATAATCCGTGGCTTGGTCTAGAATGGCCATCAAGCCACATGAAGAATGGGTAACATCATGGAGCAAAATTTGTAAGTGGAAATAAAGGTCATTAGTGAATGGTCAATAATAGTCTATGAGTGAATTAACAATGTTAAGCTAATTTTACCACATTATGACTATTGTTTTGCGCACACCATTCGCTAAGTGACGGAGCAGTGTAACCAGTGTAACGCAAAGCCATCTCCTTGTAATACGAAAAATCGTACACATTCTAGAAAATATGCCGTAGTGAGTCTAAACAGAGGCTAACGGTAGCTTCCTGGGCACTCCACTCGGATGGGGCCAGTGCCCCCTTCCGACGGATAGTGTGCCTGGGAACATCAGGAATAGGACTCCTCCAAGGGATGGTAAAGCTAATTTCACACTGCCAGAGCTGAGTATTGGCAACAAGGACTGTGGCCATGTCAAAGTGCCCAGTAGGAAACAAGGAAAGTGCTCCTTCCAGTCAGTCTGCTGGGTTTATGAACTGCGATATAAAAAGTTCAATGCAATAATAATATTAAACTAATTATACTTATCTATTAGCATAAAAAATAAAAGATGTCAGAAAATTTATAGTACAAAAGCTGGCCGAGGGAATCGCAAGACGGCCAGATCAGGAGCAAATGGCTCATCGCCTTGGTGGAAACCCGGTGCTTGTGGTGGTGGTAGTGGAGGTGCAACGTTAAAACCTGATCAATACAATTTAACAATAAATATTTGTAAAAAATACATCACAAGTAAGGAGTAAAATAAACCTATACTAAATAATGAAACACAAGCAATTATATAGAAATATGTATATATCACAGAAATATCCTAGAGCCATTGCCAGAATCACCTAGAGAGAAAGTTGATGTGTCGACAAGCGAGACTGGAAATGTAAGAAATTGAACTCGATGTGCCTGGGTGGACTAGTGGAGTATGCATATGGCTGGGGTAAATTTTATAGGGGCCAAGGCAATATCACTGCTGGGTGTAATTGAGGTCTGGCAGTGATAGCTTCCTTCACTGCCGGCTCTGCCGGTTCTTATTGAGCTCCGGCCATGATACACAGAGTCACTGCCGGTTCCCAAATTGAGCCGGCAGTGATATTTCTGGCTTGGCAGACTTTTCATGCATGCATGCTGCACGCTGCAATAAATACTGACTTGCCTGCATGCATGCATGCAGCACTAGTTTTAGGGATATGCATGCACCATTTATGATATTTTAAAGAAAATTAATCTTCAAAACTTTTTAAATTAATTAGGGATCGCAATTGTACTTAATTTTTTTATGTTTATTTGATAATTTTATTTTTAATCTAGTTCGCCATATATATAATATAACGAAAGATGAAATATTTATTTAGATATAGTACATGGATATAAGATAAGAAAATAAAATACAAACACACTACCTTACACTAAAATAAATGAAATATTTATTTAGATAGAGTACATGCATATACGATAACAAGGACCTATTTTCTGAGTAGACTTTTTCTAGCACCCTGGGGTCAAAGAGTCGCCAAGGTGGTCACAAACAATGCCGAAAGTAGGCAATCAGGGAGGCCATTTAAGAACTCATGGCTAAGCGTAGTGGTGAATATGGCGGCGGTGGCGACAAACCGTTCAGAACTGGACTTGCAATCACAATCCAGCGCCTGCAGGATGTAGCCTCTGCCGCAGCAGCGCCCTCCATCAACACCTTTCCAGTAGGAACCACGAGCCCACAGCTGCGTCTTACGAGCCCACCGCTGCGGTTTGTGATGTCAATCTTCCTGGGGAGACTCTGACACCTTTAGCGTTGCTTTATCTTCAGTAGAATTCTTCTAGTACCTGTTTTATGCACCATTTTGGTGGACTATGAACAATAATGATATCTGTATGTGGAGAGCTTTCTCCCACAGAGTGGCCATGCATGTGGAAACTGGAGAGAAGCAACAATGCAGGCAAGAGAGAATAAACATACTAGCTCTAGAACGGATGTGAAGAGGCTCCTAGTATTGGGGCCTTTTATAGACCCCCTGTCGTGCAGGGGTAGGTGGGAGCAGTGCTCCTGCTGGGGTAGCACGACTCCACAATTTTAGACAAAAATAATCTTCAATCACTGCCGACGCTTAAAACAAACCGTCAATGATAAGGTACATCCCTGCCGGACTTATATAAGAGCCCGTAGTGATGAAGCTGCAATTGTTATTTTTTAAAGCTGAGCACATTGCGGACGCAGGCTCCCATTGCTTCCGTGCTACCGCAGTGGGCCCTGATGATTCATCAGTGTGAATTTTTTGAGTGCCGGTAATTGTACTTAATTTGTATTTGTATTTTGATAATTTTAATTTTATTAGTCCATCATATATATATAGAGTACACATATAGAACATAAAAATTATTATTTTAGAATATTTATTTAGATAAAGTACAGAGATAGAAGATAAAAAATATTAATTTTAGAAAAATTATATATACAATAACAAAGACCTTACACTAAAATTAAATATATAATAAAAGACCTATTTTTTACTAGCTCAGTGTTAACATCCAAGTGTACAAACATATTATATTTTGACCACCTCAATAGACTTCTTCTAATACCTAGGGGTCAAACATGCGCTGAGGTGGTCAGGAGCTATGCCAGTTTGAAATGATCCAGCGACGACGACAGCGGCGACCGCTGGTTGGTCGCCGCGTCCTTCGCGCCCCCAACGGCCTTTAGGATGACGTAGCCCGACCCCGCGCTCGTGGTATGTAGGCACACAGGCCACCGTGAATCCCATAGCATCCCAAATGAATAGATGCCACTAGAAATTCAACTTACTGGATGGCTCTGTGAATCTCGCCGGGGACCCCAACATTCGGCTCAGCTCAACTTCACTAGAATTCTTCTGGCACCAATTGTGTGCACCATTTTGGTGGATTACTGCCATGCCTAATGATATTTAAATGTGTAAAGCTTTCTTTCAAAGAGAAGTCATATATTGAAAAGCAGTAACAGAAAATCAGATGAAGGAATAAGCATGAAAATAATCCAAGAACATGTACTAGCTAAATTTTGAAATGCTCTGAGGAGGAGGGCCATTTTGTAGACCTCCTGCCATAGTAGGTGGGAGCAGTGCTCCTGCTGTGATGATCAGAGGGAGCACGGCTCCTCAATTTTTTTTAAAAAGAATCTTTAATACACTGCTGGATTGTATAACAGACCAGCAGTGATACACTCCATCACTGCCGGACTGTAACAAAAACCGACAGTGATGAAGCTGCAACAGAATTTTTTTAAAGCCAAGCCCCACTGCGGACGCAGGCTCCCATCGCTTCCGTGCTGCCGCAGTGGGCCCTGGCGATTCATGCCCGCCTTGGATTCCAACAGTTGAGGGCGGGCTGTTTATTTAAAAAAAATAAAATGAAAACCAAAAAGAGTTTGCTGGCCAGGGGAATCGAGCTCGGGGCTCAGCTTTCGGATATTGCAGCCATGACCGCTCGAGCTAGAATAGGATGTGTGCTTGAAAGAAGGCCGCTGTAATTTTATACTTGTTTATTGTTATAATTATAACTAATTAACATTTTTTATTTAGTAAGTTGTTTATAAAAAAGAACTGAAATTGATTAAATTAAGAAAAGGTGTGCAAATAATATTAACTTGAGTACATAGTTGGTGAACTGCATCAGAATACTGATTACATAGTGAACAATAAACAATGAGGGCCTCATTGTGATCGCGGCCTCATTGTGATCGCGCCTTATGTAAGCTGGTTCGTCACCCTCTTCAATGGTAGGTAGGTCTATGTTCGCCCCGAATGCAGGCATTTTCTGATAGCCCCTGTAATCTTCTTCATTCGTCATTCCATTGACACCTACAATTTTTCTTTTGCCTTCGAAGACTACACTTCTTGCATTATTTACGTTGTCTGTTGTATAGAAGACTTTCATAACATCTTTTGCGAGGACAAAAGGGTCGTCTCTATATGCGGTCTTTTTGAGGTCAACTGTAGTGAGCCCTTCTCCGATGGTTTCGATTTCTTCTAGTCGAACCCACTAGTAGCGAAAACGAGCTACCGACATGAAGACATATGATAGCTCCCATATCTCCTCTATAAACCCATGGTACGTCTCAGTCACGTTGCCAGCTTCATATTGAGCACTGAAACGAACACCACTGTTTTGGTTTGCGCTCTTCTCATCTTGCTATTTTGTGAAAAATGTGAATCCATTGATATCATACCCCTGGTACTTAACAAATGTACTCTAAGGCCCCCTAGCTAATCTATCCAGTTGATTACCCAATGTTTCTGTAAGCAAACGACATCGTAACCAATCGAAAAATGTAGCTTTATGTTTCTTATGATGCCAATTATCTATCCTTTACGGATACTGATTTCGCAACTCTTGATGGTGCTCTTCAATGTATGGCATCACCTCTTGGGCTTGCTAGAGAACAGCGAACTGAGCATGTGTCTAAGACTCATAGTCATTTACTATACAAGATTTTCTTCCTAGTGTTTCTTTGCCATCTAGTCTTCCCTGGTGACAGGACTCCGGAGCTCCTACCTTGTTGATTTCCATATAACATGTGCAGAACTCAATGGTCTCCTCCATTGACCAACCCTCAACCATGGGTCTGAATCTATTCCTAACATACCTCCTGAAAACTTTCATCATCCTTTCGAAAGGGAACATCTGATGCAGGTACATAGGGCCAAGTGCTTTTATTTGGTCAACAAGATAAACCAGAAGATGCACTGAGATATCAAAGTAAGTAGGTGGGAATGCATCTCTAACATACGAAGAGCTTCGGCTATGTCCTCCTGCAGCTTGTCTAGCGTTTATGTATCAATGACCTTTTTCGAGATTGCATTCATGAATGAGCACAACTTTATGATTGCGGCACGGACCTCGGGTGGTAGGATACCACGCAAGGCAGCAGGGAGAAGCTGAGTCATAATGACATGACAGTCACGGGCCTTCATAATTCCATAGTTGAACTTCCATTCTCTTTTGTTCACTAGCCTCTTAGGGTTTGCACAGTAGCCTATCGGGACTTTGAGTTCATCGAAGAATAAAATTAACATATCCTGCTCTTTCCTGCTTAGTGTTGATGACGCAACTGGAAGTTTGAACTGGTCATCTTCTAGCTCCATAGGATGCGGCTCCTGTCTGATTCCCAAGAACTGCATGTACTTGTGTGCCTTGTAAGAATCCTTCTTTGTCCCCTCTCCCATGCACATCAATGTGTTAAGGGTGTTAAAGCATATATTTTTAGTAATGTGCATGGGATCAAGACAATGGCATGCTGACAAAACTGGCCAGTAAGGTAGTTTCCAAATACTAATTTCTTCTTCCAGATGCTCCCTTCAGGCGCTACTTTAGCCCTGGCCCCTTGCAAAGCATAACGTCCAGTTTGTTTAGTTCTCGAAGTATCTCTTTCCTGTCTCGATAGTTAGGAGGCTTGTGTTTATATCAACTTTCCCATTAAATTTTTTTGTATTTTTACGAAACCTGTGTGTCGGAAGCAGGACCTTATGTTGCCTCATAATAACAATTTTTCAGTTATTGGGCAGGTGCACCGAATCGATTTCGCCTAGACACTCGACGCATCATGTATAGCCTTTTGTCTTCTCTCCGGACAAGGAGCCTCGCCCTGAAAGGTCTATGATTGTAGTGATAAGTACCATCCTCACAGTGACTTATTCCTTTTTGTACTCATCCCAAACATGCTCTACACCTGTTTCAAATAGCACCACTAGTTCATCAATAACTGGTGCTAGGAATGTGTCGATGTCATTCTCGGGTTGTCTTAGGCCTTGGATCAGTAGTGGCATCTGGATGTATAATCGCTTCATAACGAGGTGAGGTGGAAGATTGTATATACAAAGTGTCACTGGCCACGTGCTATGATTGCTTCTAACCTGGTCGAAAGGATTCATCCCATACGTGCTCAATGCAACCCAAAGGTGCCTTACCTCTCCGCTGATTTTATTATAGAACATGGTATTGACAGTCCTCCAGTCATGCCCATCGACAGGGTGCCTCATCATGCTATGTTTCTTACGCTCTTCTCCATGCTAGCAAAGCAGCTTGGCTATCTTCGCACATGCGAATAGCCTGCGCACCCGGGGAGCTATAGGGAAGTACCAACAAACCTTTATAGGGCCTCCTCTCATCTTGGTACCCTCATTCAACGGACTTTCCTTGTACCTAGGAGCTTCACACTGGGGGCACTTATCTAGGTGGACGTATTTTTCTCCATGGTACAATATTCAATTAGTGGGACACGCATGGATTTTTTCAACCACGAGGCCGAGGGGGTAGATCATTTGCTTGGATTGGTATGTCTTTTCTGGCAGCTCACTTAGTGCTGGGAGCAATTTTGTTAATTTAGCTAACAAATCATCAAAGCCCTTGTTGCTCAATCTGTGTGTAGATTTGAACTCTAAAAGCATGATGACAACTTCCAATTTGCTCACAGGACAATCCTTGTACAATGGTATCTTGGCGTCTTCTCTTATTTTTTCTAGCTTTTTCAGCTGACTATCACTAAGAAACCCAGTATCTGCATTGCGTAGCATCATAGAAATGCCATCTTCCACGGTGTCATCCGCTATCGTATTCCTAAACACATCATTAACACCATCCATCGATTCTGTGTTGCCATCCATTGGTTCTGTGTTGACACTGGGATCCTTATCAATGTTTGCATGCACAACATTCACATCAACGTGTTGGTGCATGTCAGGCATGTCCACATCATCATTTTCCCTGGGCAACATTGACACCAACCTCCCTATGCATACACCATATCCTATAGTTTGCCATGAACCCCCTCATAAGCAAGTGCGATCGGATAGTAGTGGGATTCAAAATCCTCCTGTCATTTATGCAATCATTGCATGGGCAGTAGATCATGTTCCCATCCCCAGCATGAGCTTTTGCAACTTCCATAAATGTTTTGACACCAACCATATAGCGCATGTCCGTTCGAGAGAGATTCATCCATGAGTAGCCATATCCATATATAAATTGAAAACCATAGTCTCATATAAAGAATGTGTCCACTCATAGTCTCATATAAAGAAAATTATTGCACACTAATAAAAAGAAAATTATTGCACACTGGTAAAAATTGGAGACTTGATCAAGAACACCAATATAGCTCCAAACAATGTGTCAACACCTTACACAATTATAAATTAATTAAGCTACTCTACTGCTAACATGAACTAATGCGAGCATCACATACAAACAATCATCTTGATCAAACAATGAAATTTCAAACTAGATGATGATATATAGAGACCAATCTAGCAATGTAGCCATCTTGATATATAGAAGCCTTGCACAAAGTTCCCATCGAAATTGCTCTCTGCTAGGATGGAGCAAGAACTAGGATGAGATCAATCAAGCAATGTAGCTATCAAAACAAAGGTAATGAAGCCTGAAAATTAAAGGAGTGGATGCTTGTGACTAACCTTAAAGCAAAAGGATGAAGCCATTCTTCAAAATTCAAGTGCAAGCTCACGGTTTTCAACAGCCACAACGATGGAGGAAATGGCCCGCACGCGCTGCTCTGTTCTCGAGTTAGAAGTGAGCAGGAAGGAGAAGACAGTACATGCCTTTTTGTGATGTCAGATACAACACAGGCGGGTTGAGTCAGAAGCCGGCAGTGATCAATCAGTCCACTGCCGGCTGGAGCTATGACCCGGCAGTGATATGGGGACGGGACATCACTGCCGGACCTAGACTCGATCAGGCAGTGATGTGAGTATACACTGCCGGTGCCTACGCTCCCTGAGCCAAGTCTTGTCTGTCAGGGAGTGACACCGGCAGTGAAGAGTCATATCACTGCCGGTTTTGCCATTTTCGGCAGTGATGAGGTGGGCAGTGATGTGACGATCTGTAGTAGTGAAACGTAGCCATAACTAAAGGCACGGTGGAAAATAAATTGTCATGCTGCATGCATGTTTTTTTTTTGCAAATACGTAAAAGATTTGCGTATCATTGCATTAAGGAGAAGAGTTTGAAAAACATACAACGCGCTTCTGAGAGCGCCGGCGGTCAACGTAGCCGTAGCTGGACCATCCTAACGGGGAATCTCTAGGTCGATATTACATAAAGAAATAACCGAAATTGGCGCCATGGCACGAACTAGGAGGCGGCCTTGCCGACCGTCTCTGAAATGCTGCATGCATGTTGAAAATAGAATCAGGATGGAATGATGCATGCATGTAGCAGTAGAGAATAGAAAAGGATTCTGCATAACATAAATCGTGCTCGAGTTAATGACACCAAGTGGTGGAAAAAAATGAATTATTAGTACCATCGGTTAACAATAACAGTGGAAAAGGAATCTGAAGACAAATGATGTTCCGAGGAGTTATTTCTGTCACATGTCATGAATGGTAGATGGAGATTATGTGAGCCGATGAAATCGGACAAAGAAAATTAATTGAGATGATGTAGCGCAAAATCTGAACATGTGACATGCCCAAATCTAAAACATCACACATTAATATTCTTTTAGTGAGTGTTGAACTGTTGATATATGTTAGGAGTGTCAAGAAAACGTGACTAAAAATGTGTCTACTGGTGGTGGCAACTGGCAATGACCTCGAAATCCCATTTATCATTTCTTTTTCTTATTTTGAAAATAAAGCTGCAACTGCCTAGGTGTCGAATATGTACTGTGTTACGTGTACATATGTCAAGACGGCGACGGTGGACCTGACTGGTACGTCTCTCAGCTGAGCCGAAAGTTTGATAGGTTTCTTCCAACGCCTTGCCAACGTGAGAGATTGCGTCCTTGACCACGTTGTCACACAGTCTCCACAGCAACCTCCACCGGGAACGGAGCATTCCGTCACACAATGCAACACCACTCGTCTTCTGTCCCCACCACGGATTAACGACCTCGTTGCATCGCGTCACAATTGACCCCGCGGGGGCATGCCTTTGCTTTTTTGCAAGTTTTCTTTTCTTTCCCAAAAGAAAGCTCCTGCATTATTACGTGAAGAGTTGTAAGCTCCCGATAGGTTTACTGTTTCAGTTTGGAAACTTTAATCTATCAAAATGTTGTCCTAAAAAAAATATAAAGTCAAACTTTTTGACTAAGTTTTTATAAAAAGAACATCAATGTTAATGTCTCCAAAGATGTATTATAAAAATATATTTTATAACAATTCTAATGGAATTTTTTGGTAGTACTTTTTTATAAATTTAATTAAATTATAAATCATTTGATTTCTCAAGTAATGAGAAATGTATATTTTTTAGATGGGGTGAGTATAGAGAATTCGCTCCATGCTGTTCACATAGATGTCATAAGAAAAGCCCGCAATTAAAATTTCACAAATTTTATCAATCACTAACACACTGCAGATGAAGTTTTTAAGATTATAACACAATAAAATAATATCGGTCAATTTTAGAAAGAAGCTAATAATACATTATTTCCCCCCCTATATTTTAGGAGTATAAATTTTAAATTTACGATGATTTTATGCAACACTCTTATAGCACAAAATAATATAAGTAAATTGTTGCTTTTATAATGTGTCCTTGTCTTACTATTTGTAAATTGCTAATTGTCCTCCCTCCCTCCCCCCTAAATATTGTACCGTACTAATGTGTTTTTACATTTGCATCTGGCCCTTCTTTGGATGCAAAGTATTTTTTGGGGGCATTGCAGAAAATTATGGTTTTGAAAAGCTACAGACTGTTTGGATATAACAAATCTCGTAGTTTAAAGCCATGGCTTTGTTAAAATTGTGTAGTCTTTTGGAGTTTTTAGTAACTCTCGCACTTATGACCTCTTTTTTTTTTTGAAGCCAACCACGTTTTGTATCTCTTTTGGATTATAGTACCTCAATTTTCAAAAAGTACATCCAAACAAGGCCATATTTGGAAGGATGTTGTGGTTTTTGAGAAATTGTAGTATGAACTATATCAACAATCTTTGATTTTAGAACAAGATGCTGTGCGCCAAACCTTGGTTCAGAGAGATGTGGAATTTCTAAAGTTTCAGCAGTATCATGGTTTTCAGGAAGGCGTATATATACATATGTATATACGCATCACTAGCTTGTTGGGCTTGATTATATTGAGCGATGATCAATCCATGGAGTAGCAGACGTGTTTGAAGGCCTCAACGTGGTGATCGTCGAGAGCCATGAAGAGGTCGACGCCACCCTTGGGCGCGCACGACGGGACCAAGATCATGAGACCCTCGACGGGGAGGTCCGGTGGCAGGAAGGCGCACGGCGGCCCGTAGCCGAAGTCGAGGTCATGGAACCTGAACCCCAGCCAGCTGTCGACCTCCAGGTCCGGGCAGAAGGCCGTGCCCGGAGTTGCGGCCGTGGAGGCCAGCTCCTCCCCGGCGCGTTCCGCCATGTCCCCGAAGTCGACGAAGGACTGGATGTACTCTCCGTCGACGCGCGCGACGGCGTCGCGGATGGCGCC
>DXKC01014268.1:0-14041 GCA_031170775.1 Cymbopogon citratus
GTTCTGCTGTGCATTTCGTTCCTCCTATGGGTTACAAAGACCATCAAGTTGGAAGAGCCACCAACACCATCAACACGAGGAATGATGGGAGCCACCAACACCACCACCATCAAGTTGGAAGAAGATCCATCAACAACACGGCCAGCAGTGCCGGAAAATGACGCGAATGGCAGGTACTATTCTTCCTTTGAAAATCATTGGCATTCACAACAACGTTGAATGAATTGCAGCTCAACAACTCATTTGATTTCTCTCTGAATCAGCAGGGAGAGTAAAACAGAGAAGGGGAGGAAATCATCGGCAGACAAGGCTCGCTCTCTTGTCCTGCTGCTCGCCACTCTGGCGGCGACAATCACCTATCAGGCAGGGCTGGACCCGCCGGGCGGTGTCTGGCAGGACAACGACAGCGGTGGCCACATGGCCGGCGACCCGATCCTGCTGACGACAAATCACCGGCGATACAAGGCTTTCTTCTACTGCAATTCGGTGTCACTGGTGGCATCCCTGGTCGCCATCGTCCTGGTCCAGATGAAGTTTCTGCTCACGCACCATGTGCTGGATGCCGTCATGATACTCGACCTGTTCGGCCTCATCGGCGCGTACGCGGCCGGGAGCTGCCGGGACGTGAACACCTCCATCCACGCCATGTCGTTGGCGGGCGCCGTCCTTGTCTACGTGGTCATCCACGTCATCTTCATCACGCTGGACGACGACACGCGCAAGAGGAGCGAGACAGCCAAGAAAAAGGAAAATGGGTTGGTGGAGAAGACCCGTAAGCGTCTGCTCCTCTTCGCCATCTTGGTGGCGAGTGGCGACCATCACCTACCAAGCCGAGCTCACTCCGCCGGGGGGGTTCCTGCTCCAGGACGACAAGTCCGGGAACCACGCCGGCGACCCGGTGCTCTTGTACAACTTCCCGCGCCGCTACAAGGCTTTCTTCTACTGCAACTCGGTGAGCTTCATGCTGTCCATCGCCCTCATCCTCCTCCTCGTCAACCCCAAGATCTATAGGCCAGCCATACGGACGCACGCGCTGTCCGTGTGCACGGCGGTAGGCTTGTTTGGCCTCATGGGTGCCTACGCCGCCGGAAGCACGCAGCACATTAAGACATCCATCTACATATTCGTGTTGGTGGCAGTGGTTATTCTCTTCATAATCCTACTGTTCCTGGTATTCTGGTTCACGGGCTGCAGCACCGGCACCAAAGTTGAGGGCAGCAACAACAGTACAACTCCACAAGAGCCCGTACTGACGACGGCCACCAGCAGCAGCAACAACAACACTGCTACTGGTACTTCTACTTCACAAGGACCAGGAATGGAGACCGACAAAAAGAAGAGAGTACATGCCAAGCGCAAATACCTCATGTTGCTAGGGATCCTTGTGGCAAGTGTCACCTACCAGGCTGGCCTAGAGCCGCCAGGCGGAGCTTGGCAGAGCAGCAGTGGAAGGTACGAGGCCGGCAACCCGGTGATGCACGACAACAGGAGGCCCCGGTACCTGGCTTTCTTCTATAGCAACTCCACTTCGTTCATGGCGTCCATTGTGGTCATCCTTCTCCTCTTGATACCAAAGAAGCTATTTGTGGACAAGACCTGGCACAAGAGGTGGCTCGTGGTGATGAACACAACAATTGTGCTGGATTTGCTTGGCCTCCTAGGTGCCTACGCAGCCGGTTCAAGCCGGCGGTGGAAGACATCTGTATATGTGTTATTGCTGGTCATAGCCGTGCTGGCCTACATGGCATTCCATTACGCCCTATCCTGCATCATCAAAAAGAGGAATTCTCGGAGCTCCCAACAGCATGCTGACTCAGCAGCATAATGTTAAGACAGTCATCCTGTCGACCTCGTAGAGAGCTCCCCAAAAGCGTGTCGTTTGTATGGTTAAACTATTTATACCTTAGCTACAGTGATGCTCAATTCTTTTGCACATTCTAGAAAAAAAGAAGCAATTGCTACTCCTCCGGTCTAGTGTTTGTATGGCCCTCATAGTTCTCTAATTATATACTGTACTAATATTTTGCTTGAGTCTGAGATCAATGAAGTAAGTCCAGTTTTTCAAGCTAGGATCCCTTGCAGAAATACCAAATACCATATATGCATGTACTTCAGTTTCATTGAAACTGAAGTGCATATATATAATGAAACAAGCTTACAAAACCAGACAAGCAAATGCCATCCTAACATGTAGATCACGTTTTCTACGTACTGAAGGACAGCTGTACAACACCCTACAGATCAGTCATGTAACCACCAAGATGCAGTTCACGCAGAGAGTTTCATTATTGAACAGACCAAGCCACTACTCCACAAACATGCAATCTAAAATGCCAATGTATGACAAAAAAGAAATGCCAATGTACCCGGGGTCTTGCGAACTAACATATTCATGGAACATCAACCAAGAACATAATGCCATGACATGTTGGACCACTGTTAAACAAGCACTATTTTAACCATCTTGTGGACTATCTTCATACAACTACGTAGTAGGTGCACAATTGAAGCACGGGAAGTCAGAAAGAACAGGACAACATTTCCTATATTTCTAGGTGTTGACTATTGTATATGTTGGTGATGCTAACATATTGTACAGATAATGTAAAGGTGGCTCCTTGTTGGAACAAGGGTCTCACATGACTCAAAGACGTTAAGTTCTACTTGAGAAGGGTACAAAATAGGCAAGTCTACTCTGGTCAAATAAGCGAAAAGCAATATCCCCATTCACACAACAACAAAACCTTTGTCTAACAAAGCTGTTGATCAGTAGTCAATACTACATGAAAAATATGCAATGCCAATATAGTTATTTCATTAAAAAATGTATGATGTTTTATAGGAGCCATTCTACCTTAATGTAAAAATATATGAGTGAAATGTGTTGTGCCGGTTCCTTCAACTTTTGCGACCTTCTTATTTAGGTCCATAAACTTTTTTTTTTGAATCAACTAGGTCCATGAACTATGGATGGGTCCCAGACACTATACAGTCCAAGCGACCAAGAGGTCGCGTCTGCCACAACGGGCAGCCTAGCACGTGCAGACGGCATGAAAAAGAGATCAGTGGCGTAGCTACAGGGTATGCCGGGTATGCACCGGCATACCCTGTTTTTCCGGCGAGAGAGAAAGTAGATATATGTATTTTACAACAAAAAAAAAGGAAAAAACACTCATCTGCCGATCCGACTCCGCAGCCGCGAGCGAGAGGTAGCCGTGACTCTGTAAGGCGCGAGCGAGAGGCAGGCCACGCGGAGCACGCGGCCCATGTGGCCATCGAGGAGATGGGATGAGTCGATGACGGCCAGATCGGACCACGGACCACGGAGACGCCAATTCGGAACTACGGATCAAAGTAGGCAAGCAGCACGGTTCGATTTCCAGTCTTCTCCCACGCCCTGCCCTAACCTACGCCGCCGCCCGATGCCGACACCATCGCCAATATCACAGAGCGTTCAAGCCGACCCGTCGTTGTCCTGGAATCCTTGTGATCTCGTCTAGTTCGGCCTTCGCCCTGCCCTATGAATTGCTCTGGCGATGAGACTCAATCTTTGTTCTTGATTTTTTTCTTAAGAAAACATTATGTGTTCTACAGTTGCTTATTGCTTAGCGCTAAACTAATAGAATCATCGATCACGCAGTGAGGTGGAGGATTTTCCGGTTGGTCTTTTGTTCTTGTGAGTGATCCAAAATCGCATGTCTCAGTTCAATCGTTATCAAAATAACATTGCAAATTTGCTTATATTTCAATCATCATTATGGCTTTGAAACTATTTATATTCCATTTAGCGGATGATTACAACTTAATCCATGAATTTAATCTTTATTGTGTTATTTATGTATATATAGCAAATTATTTTGTCAATTTTACAGTTATTACCGAATTGGTAAAATGGATTTACCGAATTGTATACGAAAATTTTTGGGTGGGCATACCCAAAGCTAAAATCCTAGATTCGCCACTGAAAGAATAGTGTTGGCATTTTTGTAGTGCGCCCCTTGCCCAAATCTGGTCTCGATCTCCGAATCCCACTCTTCGCTTCGGAGTGTCGCTTGTGAAAAGGAGTTGGCAGTGGAAAGACCACGGCGGGCCATGATTGCAGTGTCTGGATGTGATCAAGGAGGTGTACATTGTGAAGCACATACCATCCTCTGCCAAATCTTTGGGCCTTCAAGATCTCTAGGTTTGGGAGTTATGTGTGGTGATTGCAAGCAGAAGGAGAACCACCCCCTGTGTATGGTGAGTAGCTTCGTTCCCTAACCATGTACAAGATTGTTGTTTTTAACTAGATGGGTGTGTTCTGGATGTTGAATTAAACCTTATACTAAAACATGAAAAGGATCTTAATCTTAGCCTAAACATGATCCTTAACTTAACATAATGTGGAATCTAATCTCAGATTACCAGAGTCGGTAGTGCCATCTGCGATGTAGATGTTGATTTCGGGACGACTAAATCGCGAACGTTCACCCGTTCCTAAACGCACAAACGATTCTCCGACAATGAAACTTTCCTTTTTTTGGAAAGTCACCAATCCCGCTTTTTGCCACTTTGGAAAAGTTTTGCACGCATGCGATTTGTCGTCACTCTGTCGTGCGGACATGACGTGCCGCATTCTCTTTCCCTTTCTCTTTGATACACATAAGTTTATGACAGAATTTTCCTACAGAAGTTTACAATTCAAACTTTTGCATTTTCTTTTCTTTCTCTTTGACTTGTGTCTAAGTTTACGACAGAAGTTGACGGTTCACTAGAATAAATTTTTATTTCTTTTCACTGTCATGAGCACTTTTTTATTTTTCTTTTAAGAAATTTAAAAGATTCGAGAACATGGGAATAGGGATTATAAAAGGGTGGGGGAGTGAAATAAAAGTAACTTTTCCATGTTATAATACATAACAAAGATTCATAACTATAAAAATAATATACTAGAAATTTTGATGCAAACTTCGGAACACGAGCTATTTCAAAAGAACTTTCGCAACTAAGATACTCTGACTATTTTTATAACATACTCTGATTATTTTTATAACTAGCAAATTCAGCAGACTTGTGTAGAAAATAAATATAAGTTAGTAGTGAAAAGTAAGATGACTCATAGATACGAAATAACAAGTTCAACTTAGACGACAAACTTAGCTGAAAACTTTGTATAGAACTTATGCATAAATTGGTATAAATTTGACTGAAACTTAGGCATACCAGACATAAAATTTAACCAGAAAAGTATGTCTAAAAATTTGACTA
This sequence comes from Cymbopogon citratus, assembly GCA_031170775.1. Taxonomy (NCBI): domain Eukaryota; kingdom Viridiplantae; phylum Streptophyta; class Magnoliopsida; order Poales; family Poaceae; genus Cymbopogon; species Cymbopogon citratus. The sequence continues at coordinate 5,248 of DXKC01014268.1, forward strand.
GAACTTTGACATAAGATTTGAATGTAACTTTGGTGTAAACTTTAACAAAACTAAGCTATAAAACCACATGAGAAAACTATAGAGGACGAACTTAAATAAATTAGTTTTGTTTATACACATGAGAAAACTAAGCTATAAAACCACAAATGATTGAAGAATTTCATAAAGGAAGCACTTTTTTTTAAATATCAATGAGTGTAATAATTTTAAAAAAACATAAATGTCATACCTCAATAATGAAAAATGAGAAAGCTTGATACCCTGAAAAGTTTAAAAAGAAGCTGAAGTAAGAATTGCATGAAAACAATAATGCATATGCAAAAAAAAAAAACACTTATATGTTGCTGCACTGTGTTACGTACTGCAGGCAACAATACTATGTTTTCCTCATTTGTGCACAAATAGTATGTCAAAGACTCGCGAATTGGTTGTGCATGCTCCTGCAGCATATACAAAGGTTGAAAAACCAATATGTAAACTGATTTTGAATATGTCATGGATATATCATAATACAATCATTATACTTGTGGATAGAGCTTAAAAAAATTAGAACATCATAATATGTTTTAGTGTATTTGGCATAAAGTATTACCTCTTTAAAATAAAAATGAGTTTTCCTATCATAAAGATTTGAGTAACTCAAAAACAAATATTCTACTGTCATTTCTGCATAATTAATGTTTTTTAGTTTAAATATACAAATAATAAAGGTTAAAATTAGGTAACAGATAGAAAAATTAAAGAAACATACTGGCTCGTTGAATTTGATACACTAGCAAAAGTGGTGCGTATTTTGTAAACATCAACTCTTCTACCAGCAGGATATGAATGTTTGAAAACTTTGCAGAAGTTGTTAACAATAACAAGGGCACCTTCTTTGGCAGTATTCAAGTCCTTGAAAGGACACATGACTTTAAATCTTTTATCCTTAAAGTTTACAACAACAATGTAACAATACCTACTCTTTAGAGCTAGGACAAAAACCTAAAATAAATAAAAAAATACAGAACATATAAATTATTATGCAACAAATATGACAAACATTTTTATATTACAAAAACAATGCATAAAAGACAATATTGAGGCAAAATGAATGTGCAGAACATAACAGGTCAACGTTATACAAACTATATCCAGCACTTTTCTCAGAGAACTCGAAAGATAGAGCAGCTAGATCAAGTTCAGGATCTTGAAGATGAGCCTGACAAATATGCATGTTTTAAGAACTTTGACTGAAATTTTATATTAATATTGACCGAACTTAGGCATAAACTTTGACTGAAACTTGGACTCAAAGTCCAGAGACTTAGACTCACTGTAACTTGAACTCAAACTCTGACTAAAAGTTCGACTCAAATTTTGACCAAACTTTGATTGAAACATGGACTCAAACTTTGACCGGAACTTAGACAATGAAAAACTTAACTGTATCCATAGAGTTAGTAGAGAAATTTAGGCATAAAATTTAGCTAATACAAATAAATAACACATTGGAAAACTTAATTGTGTACTTGGTCAAAAAAAAATTCATAAAAGCTAACATAGGCATAAAATTTAGCTACTTAGCTAGTAGAAATATAACACAATGAAAAACTTAATTGTATACCTAGGCAAAAAGTTTTGGAAAAACTTAGCAAAAAGAACTTAGGTGGTACATAAAAGATAACGCATTCAAAAACTTAAATGTATAAAAAGCAAAAAGTTTTTCATAAAAGTTAGTGGCTAAACTTAGGCATAAAACTTAGATGGTACATAAAAGATAACACATTGAAAAACATAAATGTATACCTAGGCAAAAGTTTTCCATAAAAGTTAGCGGGAAAACTTAGGCATAAACTTGTACATAAAGTTATCCATAAACCTGTACATAAAATTTATCCATAAAAGTTACCCATCAAACTTGTACATAAAAGTTACCCATCAAACTTGTACATAAAAGTTACCGATAAAACTTGTGCATAAAAGTTACCCATAGAACATTGCTATACAATCACTGGGCCGGAGCCACTGCACGGTCACTCCGGGCAGCCGGCCGGGCTCGATTGCAAACGTTTACAAAGAAATTTCTTTATACCAAAATAGATTTCTAGCTAAATATTTTTGCATAGCAAAAATTGCTCGGGCTCCTAAAAGTATGTGGCTCCGCTAATATATACAATAGCTCTCCAAGAGTTTCCTATTTTTTTCTCCTAAAAACTTATAGTCTAGGAACTCCTAAGAAGGTATTAGGAAAAAAAAAAGAAGGCCATCTCCAAGAGTTTCAAATAAATAGCTTCTAAAAAATCAAATAGGCATTAACAGGCAAAAAGTGATGAACAATTTTGCCAGCCACATCTGTAGGACCAGTAGCAACTAGCAGTTCAGTAGTTGCCGATCTTAAAGTTGCACAAAGCATTAGATAGCCATCAGTGCTGCTGCTGGCAGTATACACCTGATCTGAGTCTGAAAGTATATCTGATTCAAATATCTGATCGATCAAATATATAAGCCAATATACACACTGCTAAGCCAAGAGTAAGAGAATTGAATTTGTGACAAAGTATGGATAACAGCTGAATCTACACAATGACAAAAAACTTTCAAAAAAACATGTTTTTAAGAATGTTAGTTGGTTGCATTTAACTTAGACAGTGACCATAACCTGAGTCATCTTCTCATTGCCACTTTGAAACACCAAATAAATGGTAATTTTCATAACTATATACTTAGGCAAAAAGTTTTCCATAAAAGTTAGTGGCTAAACTTAGGCATAAAACTTAACTGGTATATGTTAAGGAAAAGTGTAACACATTGAAAAACTTAACTGTATCCTTAGGCAAAAAAAGTTTTCCATAAAGTAGCTAAACTTCGGCATAAAACTTAGCTATTACAGAGTATATGTTAAGGAAAAGCATAACACATTGAAAAACTTAACTATATACTTAGGCAAAAAGTTTTTTATAAAAGTTTACATAGGCATAAAAATAAAACTTAGCTCGTACAAATATATAATGCATTGAGAAACTTAACTGTATACTTAGCCAAAAGGTTTGCCATAGAAGTTATTGGACAATTTATGCTCATAAGTTAGTCTGTGCACAAACTTATATTCATAAGTTATGTGGACAATTCATCTGATTAGTGTGCTCATAAGTTAGCTCATGCAAAAAGCAAATGGATATTGTGCTCCTGTTTCAGAAAGTAGATGCACCAATACACCTATGCCGGTTTTAAAATTGATCAAAACAACACTCACTAAGGATTAAATTCTTTTGCTCTCGCCGCTGCCACTCCCATCCTCATCATTGTTATAATCATCAGTAGTACAAAAGAACCCAACTCCTAAATAAAAGAACCCAGTTAGCACACTAAGTAAATAAACATGTGTCAAACCAAAACTTATTATGTGACAGATACTTTAGCAAAACAATTTTGAAAGAAATTTCTAAACATACTTCTCACATCAGTTTTAGAAGACTCCAAAAACCCAACTCATCAATTGATTTGGGCCTTTATTCTTCAGAAGAAGCATCTCTCTCACCAGCCATCTATGACCAAATTTATATCATAAAACAAAAAAATCAGAATCGCTTCTTACTGATGAATTCTTCTAGTCACTACTCTACTTGGATGACTGTAGTACTAATGAATGAAAAATCCTTAAAATTCCTTACATTTCTCATTTCAGTTTCAATTTCCATGAAAATTAGATCGTAGAAATAGAAAAACAACAATACTAAAATACTAACGATTCAGTGGGAAGAATACCACAAAACGAACACAAACTAATAAATCAACTAATGTATGCGAGGATGATGCGTGGCTGCTGAAGCAGGTCTATGCATGCTGGTACGGCTATATATTATAGCACCCACTGCAATGTCAGTGATGTGGAGTTATGCAATGCAGAGCTTAGGAGGTCTTGCCGTGGCACAACCTGCAGCAGTACGACGCGCAGTGTCGATGCGGGAGCCAGGGTCGTGGTCAGGGCCGGGACTGGTGCCGCAGCGGCCGGGCAACGCAGAGAAGACCTAGAAATAGTACTCAATATGACCTCGAATCGAATCCCCCAACAACGCAAAATCATGTCGTAAAAGAGAGGGGAGGGATCTCAGCAACACCTTGTGACAAATCCTGGAGAACACCACCAGCAAACCCTCGAATCGAATCACGGCGAGCTCCCCTCGAAGAGGTGCCTGTGCAGGACAACAGGGGAACGCTGGGATGATAGGAGGAGAGGAGAGAAGAGGGCGATGGTGGTCAGCAAGGCCAGACGACGAGCGGCGCCGATGTGGGAGCCACGGTGGAGGCCGGAGCCGGTGAGCCAACGGCGGCCGCGTTGAACAAGAGAGCGATGAGGAAGAAGGCACTGTTCAAAAATTTGCCAGCTTCCTTGGGTAGGCTCCTCGAGGGGTGGGGTGGAGGGAGGGGAAATATTTTAGAACGAAATTTTGGGCATCGTTGGCTCGTCACGTGAAGAGTGACGGAAAAGGGAAGGAGGCCGGACGAGAAAGGAAAGGCAACGCACGGTCGGATCGTTCGCTCGAACGGGAAGCAGGCAAACGACCATGAAAATGGATTTGCGTGTTGATTTAGATGAAATAGATTCACCACTTGAGGACTTGAACGTCCTCTGTTGGTGAAGGACGTGAGTCGGTGGAGTAGCGGCGGCCTCCTCAACGCCACTGGAATTACCTAGAATGGGACGGACCTTCTTGAACCCTCCAGCACCTAATTGATCGTTTTAGGTGAAGCTAATCAAGTTGGAATGAATAGTGGAGGCAGCAGGGGTGCCTCCCCTTATATTATGCGTTGTGGGCTAGGGGGCCGACCCGTATGGAAATCTTAGGTTTGCTTCCAATCAAGGCAGATCTGATTTGTTGGAAATCTTATTTACTTAACTTAATTAACCTCTTAATTGATTTTGCCATTAATCTTGCAATTAGCCAAGATCACTTTCCAACACTGGATACATGGATTAGAGTTGTACTTTTGACTTTAGATACTAGGTTTAGGTTTTGGATGAAACCATGCTGTAATTTGAGGTTTTTATTGTCTATGTACCATAAAAAGTAGATCGTTAGAGGGAGGATTTGCTGTGATTGTTTTCAAGGATCTGTGCACTGGTTTTCATAAGAAGGTAGTCCAATGGCTTTTCTTTATCTTTTTTTTTGGCGAACCCTTTTCTTTATCTTTCTACACACCACCCGGGAACTTTCTTCTCTTTCAGAATAGAGATCATGTTTCCCTTTAGCTACCCAGAACCTGGAGTGAGTGTGCAATCTATTCTGCCCATTGACCGATGGATGTGTACTATCTTTCTCTTATTAATGGGTCCCCACTATATTTGCCAGGCTTGCTGTACCAGATCTCTTTATATAGTCTACCTGTCAAGCTCAAGAGGGCAAGGCTGGATTTTTTATTCAACTATGGAGATGATGATTTAGCCATAACTTCACAACTTCTTATTCGAATTATTGAACAGAACTCGATGACCCGAGGAAAGCAAGATCGAGCTAATTGTCAAGGTAGCTAGATTACTAGACATCCCGCCGCCTATGAAGAATAGGAAGAGACATGCATACCTTTCTTGGCCACTTCACTGGGCACATGATTGACCAACCTCGCATGATCAGAAAAAAAAATTTCCTATATTTCTAGGTGTTAATTATTGTGTGTTGGTGATCTTAAGATCTACAGCCAATAATGTAAGGTTCTTACTTGTTGGAGCAAGCATCTCATGTGACTCGAAGAAGTAAGGGTATAAAAAATAGGCAAGTCCACTATATATATATGGTCAACTAAACCCTCAGCAATGTCCAATTCACACAACCACGAAATTTTGCATATTTGGGGTCCTGTTTGATACTAATTTGGGGTCCTGTTTGATACTAAGGGGCTAATTGTTAGCTAGCTAAAAAATCCAAATTAGTCCTAGCTCATTCAAACATGGGGCTAATAGGTGGACTAATTTATTAGCTAAGCCTCCAACTAATTTATAGCCAAATGAACCAATCATAGCTAATTTGACAAAACTATCCTTAGCTATAGCTCGTGCAAATAGACAAAACTGTGAGCATTATTATTCCCCATCAGTTTTTTTGACAGTTTAATTTGGTCACAAATTATGATGTTTAAACTTGTTGAAATATGATTGTGTACATACAGAACCGAACAATTAAAACTTCAAGTTAGGAGAAACAAGTTACAAAATATATGTGAATAAACTGCAGCGTGTTTGTTTGTTGTTGTTGTTGTTTTCTTTTTGGGAGCATAACACTACAACATTAGGCTCCAACTGTGTTACATATAAGCATACAGATGATTACATGTCGGCCCTGATGGCAAAGGCTACTGTCGTAGCAGAACCAAAAAATATTTTTGTAGTCTGTCTGGAAGTGAAAGGACAGGCGATTTTTTAGAACCCTTCTAGAATCTATGGATCAGCAAGACAAGGTATCCTATTCTTTTAAAACTGTGTAGAAACATTAGCGTGATCGATGAGATTTCGCGCGAGTGAACATTGACAACTCCAAGTCTCAACTGCCTTATTAAGGTTATTGAAATAAAGACTGTTGGTGAGTAGTATGTATTTTTAATGGAGGTGCAAGTTTAGTTGTCCTAACCTCTTGCCAAATTGATTGGAGTTCTTAATGGGGGGTGCAAGCAGCCTACTTGTCCTAGCCTCTTCTCAAATTATTGAAATTGATTGGAGTAAACTTGACCAGTCATCTAATATATGCAATATAGGATATTAATTTCAAAAGAAGGGGTAGACAATTCGTAGGTATCGTCAAATTTGTGGAATATCAGAACATTATTCTGAGTTGGCGAAGATGAGGAACTCTATAATTATCACTATAGCAGAAAACACTGTTACAGAAAGTCCAAACAACAGATCATTTTTTTTCAGAAAACTGACATTGACATCGTCGATTGTAAAGATATGATCTTTAGAGAGATTGACATCATCGATCGTAAAGATATGAGCTTTAAGGCAAGAGGCTAGTACAAGTAGACCCGTCAACAGTCTATCTTCCAATAATCTTTCAGCTGTACACGATATGATCCTGTTCGGACGACGCTTACGACATTAAAACTCTTGGGAGTTTTTGTCATGCATTTGTCAATGATTACTCACACGCCAGATCTCGATCGATGACGCTGCCAACTGCCATTTTCTTAAAATAAATGAAGACTCAGAGAAGATCTCCTGAGAGAAGATCTCCTGCTGATCCGTTGAGTTTGGAAGAACTCTAAAAAAATTGCTTGTTTCGTCCGTTCAATTTTGGCTATATAAAAACTTTTGTTTGTTCCAACAACAAGTAACCACATTATATTAATTAACATCTAGAAATACAGTCAACTTTGTCCCTGTTCTTTCTGACCTTGCGAGCTTCAATCATTCAGCTACTATGTAGTTAACTTGTATAATGATTCCACATGATGCATGGCTAGAATATTTCTTTTAACGATGGTGCAACATGCCCATGATGCTGTGCTGCGTGAAATATGTTATGCTGGAGGTTGTTGCCTTGTTGGTCTCAGGATCGGACAACTTGGCAAGTGAGTACAATGCAAGATCCCGGGTATAGATTGTCATTTTAGATTGATTGCATATAGTTTTGGAGGAGTGATTTGGCATGTTCAATTTAATTGTCTGGGTACTCCTATCTGCGTGGCTACTACATGGCTGATCTGAGGACAACTTTGTACTTTCTCCTCAAAAAAAGTAGAGACTGGAATCTTGTTTCACGATAGTTGTGAACCTTTATCTTGATCATACGGTGACTTTTCAATTCTACGCTTGCTTTGGATGGCCTTTTAATATTAGGATTGAGTTTAAAGTTGGATTTAGTTTTCCTTAATTGTGTCATTTTTTTATATAATAACATGTCGATTCTCTTGCTTGCAAGGGACGATGCCGGAGTTTATCCATATAAGAAACATTTTGCATCATAACCACATACGCGTCTTGCGCCGGGGCGAGACGAGGATTTTCCGTCACTGGGATCGTAAGATTGCAATAATATAGTGCCATACATTATGAAAAAAATAAAACAGTATTGTAGCAAATGAAAAATTATAGGAAAAGGAAAAATATAAAATAGAGCATTATAGCAAACGATAAATTATAGGAAAGAAGATTTCACAGTAGTCGTACCTCTTATAGATTCCCTCTGCGGTTGCGGTCCTCTGTCTTGTAAAAGTGAATGCATCATTCCCACTTTGGCTTACAAGGACCTCTAGCCAAGTACTTTCTCCATACATCATTTTGGAGTATGTAGTTTGATTATTCTCCTTCTATCTGCTATATCATACAGAATCTAATCAAAATTTACCTCTTGTCGTGATATCCGTGAAAAGCCATGACTAGTATGATTTTTCTTGTTCTTGAAATATCTTCATCATTATTCTCGTTACCATTGGGCAGAGGTAATTTCCTTTTCAAGAATCATTCCAAATGTGCTTTTATTGCCTATCAAATTAGTCATATAGTTCTAAAATATACAGATAGATATTGATAATTGATGTGCTCCTGTGCAAAGCAGTCATTGTGTGTGTGTGTATATGTATATATATAAGAGAGTATAATCTGTAGCTAGCTACAGAATATGATATTCTATAGCTACTACCATTTACGATAATTTTATATACTAATTTACGCTAATTTGAATACATATTTACGATAGTTGGGTTACTATAACACATGGAGGTATTTACCATAACATTTTAGTAAACCACTTAGTAAGGAGTTAATACAATCTCATAAATTGCTATAGTAATTATCATAACTCAAAGTGGCTACAGAATA